>JANHGN010009652.1:153971-168971 GCA_024605025.1 Megaceryle maxima
GTGGGGCTTGACAGAGCTCTGAGCACCCTGCTCTAGTTGAGGATGTCCCTGCTCTCAGCAGGGGGGTTGGACTAGATCACCTCTAGAGGTCCCTTCCAACCCAGACATTTCTATGGTTCTATGAAAGTATGGGTGCTTTAGTGTATATAATTTGTCCCATTCTGATTTACTTTAAATTTATTTAATGTTTGTATTTAACTATAGCAGGAAGGTGTCTCATAACTTTCCTTTAAAGGAGAGTAGTGTTTCTACTGAGGCAGGGTAATTTTTTTATGATTTACCCCAATACCCATAGACCAACTTTTAGAGAACACAGCCCTGATGTGACCCAGTTTAATTTTCAACCACAAGATCATTTTGCACTAAACATACCTGAGGCTGTGATCTTTCACTTCTTTTCCCTGGCTTACACCTAGAATACCTTTCTGAAAACTGCTTCAAATATTTTTTTAAAGCTCATAAACCTGTTACTTTTTTTTCTAATGTAGTTTGGCTTGTTCTGCTAAGGAAACATTGGCATGATAGTACCAAAGAACTAAAATCTGTAATTAAGAAAGGACTCTTCCAGCAATTTTATGTGCTAGATGAAATAATTTCCTAGTAATAAAAGCTATATTTGTTATCTGTAGCATGATTTAATCATAAGTTTCTAAAAGGACTCTGTGATCCAGACAGCCTTATGTTCATCCTCAAGTATCTGGTTTGTAACAGCAAGAACTTTTCAGGCCTTGTAACCTTACAAATAAATGCATGTTATTACATACAAATTAGTTATTGTTGAGTCTTTTTATATCCTAATTATCAGCGTGGTATACACACTCCTTCCATTTCATTGGATCACAGGTAAATATAATTTTTTTTCTAAAACTGATTTCACTTCCAGAAAATTTTCCTTGTTCACAATTCCGTACTTCTGCCTAAATCAGAATAATTTTGTCTGATAGAGCATTATGATAATTATTAACAGTAGCAGTAATTGTTAACAGTAACAATAATTATTATTTTCTCACATAATTGCCAGGAAATTGGAAATCTCTAGAAAGAGCAATTTACCTAAACACAACTTTGGATTAATGTCAGAATACTTTCAAGAATGAGGTCATTAAAAAAGATGTTTCTCTCTCCTCTGTGCTGGATTTAAAGTATATTTAAAATAATTTAGGCATTTTATAAATCAAGTATTGTCCTTATCTTATTTTTTTATCAACTTTTAATTATCTTGAACTGATTTATTATTATACTTATTATTAAACCAAAAATGCATTTGATAATTTTCCTGATATTTTGAAAAATTCTGATGTGGAATCAATGAACTTGTGGTCGTGATAATACTTAGTGAGGTCATAATTTAGTGTAGCCATGATAATATTTAATAGGCAGTTGGACTTGATGATCTTGAAGGTCATTTCCAACCTTTATGATTCTATGACTCCACGATTGATTCTAACTTGAGAGTAGCAGAGTGTGCTACAGTAGTATACCATGTCCTCAACCCACTTTCTACTTAGTCGATTCTGTTTCCTTATAAGTAGCTCCAGGCACATGAAGTGATCAGACCAATTCCTGGCATTCCCAGTTTGCTCTTTCCTGTTCTCCCCAGCACTGAGGGAAAAGCCTCATTTGAGAAGCCCATTCTTCATTGATTTCAGTATGTGTGTTTGTGCATTTATGTTAGTGAAGACATGGATGTCACAGCTCTAGCAAAAGCTGGTGAGGTTTGTGGTTGTCCTCCCTCAAGATCATTGTCTCTGGGCAGTCATTCAGGCATGAAGCTAATGCCATGTAGCTGAGTACAGCTGGGCTGTCTTTGGTACTGTGCTCAGGAGCCCACAAACCAGTTGTGCTCATCCTGCTTGGTGCAGTGGAATATGAGCTTGACCAAGTGCCTCCCATCATGTGTCTATGCTGACAAGCCAGTTGATATGTTGACATCCTTCATGGCATTAGCCAACATGCTGGCAAATGTCAACAACAGTAGGTCCGGGTATGAGCCTGAGACCTGTGTCAGCATCACAATACAAATTAAATCCTCTGAAATCTGTCTTCAAAACCCAAAACTGATTTGGTTTGGCAAGGTGTTAGCATAGAGAGAGGAGAGTAGCCTTGATATTGTCAGCTGGGAAAGGGTTAAACTGATCAAGTTCTCATGTGGGCTGGGAACATCTGTTTCTACCCTATGCCTAAGTGGTGGCTCTGGCTCTCATGCAAGTGCTAAGTGTCCTTTGTGTGGGACCTGAATTATCCCTAGGTCATTTATTTTCCATTTTAATTTTTAATAGCAACAGATAGTTCTCTGCCATGCTTTATCACAGTCATGCTCTGGCTTGATTTGCATTTGTTGCTTTTTTTTGTTGTTGCTGCTTTTCACCATTTTTTTTCCCCAATAATGAGGTTATTTAAAAGATTTCTATTCTGTGTTGTTAATTTGTATAAATGACATATTTATGTTTAGTGACACTAATTAGACCATAACTGACTTAAGAAATTACTAGAAAAAAAATTCCAGACATAGGTTTGTTTTTCCTATTTCAGGGGCTAAAGTATCCTGATGAGACTGAGCTATAGAAGGTGGGAACAATTTGAAAACTTTGCAAGTTTGCCTTAACCAAGATCTTTCCGTGACTCCTGATGAATCACTGTAGTTACATCAGGGCTGAATTCAGACCTTTATGTGAAATTGAGGACAGTTTATATCAGGGAAAAATAAAATGCAAGAGTTTATGAAGTCAATTCCTACAGGTAAAAAGGTATGAAGTTCATAGTGATGATACGGTTTTCTCTGCTGACATGGTAGTAGCTGCTTCTTGCAACCACCCGTGCAGTGAAATAATTTTGCCCTGTGGGTTTTCATGTGTTTTTCAGCACATGTGATCCAGGCAGCAGTGTAAGCTTCAAAGGACCCAGCCCTCAGTCTTGCTTAACAGGGTTGACTAGCTACATTCCTCCAGGGAGCTGCATCTGATCAGTCTTGATGTCCAAGGACTCAAATCAGAACCCAAGACTGTGCAGGGTGAACCATCCTGCTTCCAGATCTGCACCACTCACACGTTATCAAAGTGAGAGATTGTGCAGGATCTTTCACATGCCAGTAGCAGGTGACTGAAGAAATGAGATGGGGACGAGCGATGTGACGTGGTATCCTTTTCCATACGTACAGTTTTGATTAAGTCAGTGGCACAACTCATATGACTACAGAACTGTAAGGAAAAGATTGTTAGAAGCAAGATCTCAATCGTAAGCTGTTATAATGGCTTCAGTCATCCAATTAAGAAATTCAGCTCTTGAAGTAGATTTGGTTTTATATGCCAGCCACATGGTTTTATGATTGAAACATCCACAGTGCAGAAAACTCTTGTGAAGAACATGTGGATGTGCAGCTGTTTTGGAAATGACTGTAAATAAATAGGTGTCTTAATTCTTTCTACCTGTAAATTTGCAAAGAGGGCAGAACTGCAGTGACAATTTATGGGACCAAAAAATATAGACTTGAAATTAGTGAGAGTCCATTTTCTTAAACTATACAAAGAAAGTTATAGAAACTTAGCAGTCAATGTATTCTTTCACTGTGCTGAGTAAACGTAAAAAGAAAATGTAATTTGCTCACAAGCTATTTCATTGTAGAAAGAATTGTGGAAAGGGTATATTTTTATTAACTTATAAATATATGTGCATATATAGGACAATTTAAAGACTAGATTTCAAATGCTGATGAATGTGCAACTGCTGTGTATATATTACAATGAACCGAATATGCTTTGGAAAGGATGAAAAGTTAACTTACACATTTCCAACATTTGCAGGCCAATTTTTAATATAAATACAGCACTAAAGAGAAAAGACATTAGATAGTTGTCAGTGCTGAGGGTGTCGAGGTACAGATGTTAGAGGTACCATCTTTAAGGAAAGAAGTTAGACTTAAGAGGGAGCTGGGGCTGCTTAGTCTGAAGATGAGGCTGTTGGGAGAACTTCTCACTCTCTACAACCCCCTGAAAGGATGTTGTAATGAGGTGGGCATTGGTCTCTTCTCACAAACCACAACTGATAGGACAAGAGGAAGTGGCATCAAGTTGTGCCAGGGGAGGTTTAGGTTGGACATTAGGAAAAACTTCTATACTGAAAAGGTTATCAAAGACTGGAACAGGCTGCCCATGGAGGTGGTTGAATCACCATCCCTGGATGTATTTAAAAGCTGTCTGGATATGGTGCTCAAGGATGTGGTGTAGTGGTGACGCTGGTAAAATTAGATAATGGTTGGACTTGATGATCTTAAAGGTCTTTTCCAACCATAGAGATTCTGTGAAGTGTCTTTCACCTAGGCCCAAATTTATGCTTTGTGCTGATATTTCTGTGAAGTGCTGGAGATGACATACAGATAGAAGTGCCAGTATCCAGATGTTACTGGAAAGCAATGTCCTTTCAAACTAGCTCCACTTTACATTTTGGTAGCTGATCCATGGAAAGTTTTAGAAAGCCCCAGGGTGTCTGGGTCACCAACATCCCTTGTCTCCTGAAACTCCTGTGCACCACCTAAGGCTTTGACAAACTAATGAGGAACATGAAGCTATGTTCACAACATTCCTGCATAAGGGTGTCACTGTGGGGTATAGAGAAATGGTCTAATGCACAGAATGAACAAGCACATCATGGAACTCTCCTTGAGCAAAATAAAGCAAGCAATTCTGACTCATCTAATGGAGTAGGCTGAAAGGCTACTTTCAGCTACTTACTACTTACAACAACTACTACTACTACAAAGGGGTTGTTAGCATTGGTGGGTAGTTCCTTGTTAGTAGTGCTATAGCTGCCAGCTACCTTCTCCAGCTGCAACACACTACACAAAACCAGCAGGCTTCTTGTAAGAAATCCCAGAGCTATTGGATTCTGAATTTCATCTCTAAGTGTAGGACTGGGAAGAGAGAGGGCAGGTCAAACCTTTTGATGCAAAGTATGGCAGCACCTGACGTTCAGGTTCTGATCATGATGTTCAGGGGTCTGGCCAGCCACGGGAACAATCAGCATCCAGATGATGTGTATTAGGGGCACCACACATTGACCGGGAAGACTTAGACCCCTAATGGGAGAAGGAGAATGCATTGCTGTCCACTTTCCTCACCCAGTAACTCAATAGCTGGGGCAGTCATCTAGCTAAAGGGAGATTTGACTCTGCATGAAGGGGTTTGGAAATATATTCTGTTACACAAGGTAGTCAGCTACACAGGGCAATTAAATTGTATGTACAACACAAAATGTGGTGAATTTAGAGCAGGGCTGGACAGAAGATCACAGATCAGAACTTAAGAGAACAATGACATTCCTATAGAGAGATAGATGCTATTGTCTTCCTCCCTACCTGCTGCTGGAACACTGGAACTTCTTTGACTTGAGGGTATGATCTGTGTATAGTGAGCCTAGACATCCCTTCTTTTTTCTACTTTTCAAAACCACTGTCCCAGTTTCCACCCCCCATAAATATGAATAACTCAGTTAGGGAAGATGGCAAGGATGAGGAGAGAAGCTTATTATCCTCTTCCCCACCAGCGATTTTTGATACCAGCTGCCACTGTGACATTGACACGGTGGGATCAAATATGATGAACCGCAAGGTGCCACTTTAACTGTCACTTCAAATTCCTGGAGTCTTCATACATTTCGTCATGTTTATTTATAGGATAAATTTCCTGTTTCTATATTGGCACTGATTTTAAACTGCCTGCAACTAAGCATTGCCTGTCAGAACGTGTCTCTCTTTTCCTAAGTATGTATCATGGTGAATATCGTATCCATAACCCAGAAAATTACTCTTTCCAGTCTACAGAACCAAACATATATTGTAGTCCAGTTTACTCTCCAGTCCAATTAATGGTCTTTTATCCCTTTTCAATCTAGCAGATATTCCTTCATGTTGCTGTGAGCTAATTGCCAGATTTTCTTGAGTGATTTTTAAATCACCTGACCATCTGTTTTGAATTTAAGCATCCCAAGATGCAGTCAATCTAAATATGTAGGGTATGTTGTAAATTATGTTCAGAGCTACTCTTTAAATTACCTGGGAGTTTATTTGGTGATATTAACTATTCCATATGTAGGTCTATAATTGACTTTAAAACATGTAACCACTTTGTTATCTGGAAGAAAATACTCAATGTTAAAATAATGTAGATGAGGACAATGAATAAATAGATGCCTAAAGTAGACTCACAGAAAGAGTAAGTCCAGAGAGATCAATTAATGATCCCTCACCCATGATGAGTGAGATTGGCTAGAGCTGTGTCACATGGGAGATGATAAACAACAAACCATTTCCATGTTCCATAATCAGAAGATGAGTTCAAAAGAAGGAATAAACCACACCCTGGTGGTTTTGAGTAGGTTAGCTTCTGTTAGGTATGTTATATACGAGTTAGGATCTGTGTAGAGCTTAGGCCAGATGATCTTATATTCCTTATGTTCCAGAACTTCCTCTCTAGGACTTTGTAGGTCTAGGATGTTGAGGTCTTCAGTGATCAGAAGTCATTATTTTCTAATGAATATTTTCATGCAGAGAATAATGAGTTTTTCACACAAAATGCTCTTAAGTTCAGCTTGGGTTTAAATGAGCAAGTTTTAACAGAACAAAAATCAGAATAGGGGTTTCTTCTGCCACAGAAGTCCAATGCAAGGATTAACTGGGCTACAGAAAGTAGGAGAAACTTTTCACTGCAGGAGAAAGTACTTCAAAAAACTTTGCTCTGCTGTCTTGACAGACCTCTGTGAAGAGAATGAATACAATAGGCTCTACAGCAGTTAATCTGGGGCCTAGGATTTACTTTGCATTGCTGAAAGAGAACATCAGACCTATGGAAGGCTATTGTTAAGTGTCCCTTGGCTCCAGAGCAGACTTACCTAACGAGCACTCAGACCAAAGCAACGCAATTCCAAAAGTGTTTATTTTTATTGTGCAGGCTGAGCTCTGCTGCATGCAAGGGTTTCTGTGCAGGACTGATGAATAAGAAGTGTGCTTATAGATCCAGGGGGATCCAAGAATAGCCAAGTCAGCAGAGAAAGACCTGCTGAGTGTGTTTGCTCTCTAACAACTGTTAAGAAAATACAGCTGCATGAAATGCCAATCCAAACCAGAAATGTCATCATCTAATCCTTTAGATGATGCTTTTAGGATGAACTGAACCATAGAATCATAGAATGCTTTGGGTTGTAAGGGACCTAAAAGATCATCTAATTCCAACCCCCCTGCTATAGGCAGGGACACCTTTCACTAGACCAGGTTGCTCAAAGCCCCATCCAATCTAGTTTTGAACACTTCAGAGGTGGACCATCCACAACCTCTCTGGGCAGCTTGTTCCAGTGTCTCACTACCTTCACAGTAAAGAACTTCTTAATATCTAATCTAAATCCTATCACTACATGTACTTACAAAAATTTCCTCTCCAGCTTTCTTGTAGCTCCCCTTTAGGTACTAGAAGGGTACAATATTGTGTCCCCAGAGCTTTTTCTTCTACAGGATGAACAAACCCAACTCTCTCAGCCTTTCATCACAGAAGAGGTATTCCATCCTTCTGATCATATTTGTGGCCCTCCTCTGGACCCACTCCACCAGGTCCATGTCCTTCCTATGCTGGAGACTCCAGAGCTGGACACAATACTCCAGGTGGGGTCTCACTGGAGAGGAGTAGAGGGAAAGAATCCCCTCACTCAATCTGCTTCTTTTGATGCAGCCCAGGATGCAACTGGCTTTCTGGACTGTCAACACACATTGCCAGCTTATACTCAGGTTTTAATCCACCAACACCCCCAAGTCCTTTTTCTCAGGGCTTCTCTCAATCCACTCATCACCCAGATTACATTTGTGCTTGGGATTGCCCTGATCCATGTGCAGGACCTTGCACTTGGCCATGTTGAACTTCATGTGGTTTGCATGCGCCCAACTCCCAAGCCTGACAAGGTCCCTCTGGATGACATCCCTTCCTTCCAGCATGTCGACCACACCACACAGCTTGGTGTCGCTGGCAAACTTGCTGAGGGTGCACTCAGTCCCACTGTCCATGTTGCTGACAAAGACATCAAACAGTGCCGGTCCCAATACTGACTGCTGCAGAACGCCACTCATCACTGTCTCCATTTGGACATCGAGCCATTGTCCACAACTCCTTGAGTGTGATGATCCAGCCACGAAAGGAACAGGTACCTCTTCCTAGAGCTATCACAGCCAAACGAGAAGCGTCTACTATCATCCTGACCTCACACCAAGTCCACAGAACACTCACATGTGTTTTAACAGGAACTTAAGGTCCTGTGTTAAGAAGTTTCTGTCTTCTAAAGTATTGGTCAGCCAATGTCAATCACAAAGAGACTTTTTGCTTTTCATATTTAACTGCATTTCATGGGATTTGCTACAAATATATGAATTAGCACCTTTTACACGTGGCAAACCTCTTCACAATGCCAGTGAAAGGTTTGGTTTAATTCATAAAGATGGTTAGGATAAGTAGTGTAGACCTACACTCCATAGTGCTCTGCCTACTAATTTCTGTAATGTTGAAATGTGGAATATATTTTATCTTTCCCTGCGTCTTCAATATATGTTCTTTAACCCAATGTACTGCCATTTTAGTAAAATGATTCCCATCAACAGCACATCAAGAGGCAAGACAAACATGTTAAAACTTCACCATTAAATAAGCTGTGGTATTTTAACCTTAGCTTAATTTGTTATTAAGCTGCAGTTCACTCAGCCTGGTCTCTAGGTACTTTTATAAAACACACTGGGTTACCCTGCTTTAACATCTCTTTCTTGTCTTCATTCCCTCTTCAAAGCTCTGTCAGGTCTCTTCAGTACTTACCTACTGCTCTCTGGGCAAGAGTTAACATCTGCTGAAGTTGATTCCCCATAATACGTTTCCAGACTGGCTACCTTACACACCAAAACTTCTTGTCAAGACAGATCAAACAAGAAAAGCTATTAACTTCCCATGAACTCTCTCCCTCAGTGTGGTGTTAACTGAACTTTCTTTCTCTTATGGATGTGCTGATCTTCAAAAGGAATGGCTGATCATGCAAGAACTGGAATATCTTTGTCACTCGCCTCCTTTGGCAAGAAAGGTTGGAACTGGCTACCAGATTCAGAAATTACTGCTAGTAGAGGAGAAGGAATCAGTAGCCGGACAGCTGGACAGACAGCGAGACAGGTGGAGAAACTGTGGTCTTTGGACAATCAAGTCAAAATTTTATGTTAGTTTTATTTTTTTATAAAAGTTTATTTAGCAAGAATTGCACTTTTGAAGCTTTTTCATTTGCTAATACCAGCCAGCAAGACATTCCAGGGTTTCAAGGATGGATGGAGATCTCAGTATGCTCTGCATGGGCTGAATGAAGCAGAACAAAAATGGGCAAAACCATTGCAATTTTAACCAAAGGTTTATTATCCTGGTTACTTAATATTCATAATATTGTGATATGCAGAGGCTCTAATCAAGCTGATACTGCAGTAGTTTTTCAGCTTAGTCCTTTTCCAGTGAATTTCAACTCTCCAGTCCCAATTTTACTTTCTAAACAAGGCTCTAAAAAATATGTGCTTTAAAGAAAGTTTAAAGCAAGAAATGAAGATTAAATCAAGTACAGAGCTTTCAGCCAGTTTCAGTTGCAGTTTGAGGCTTTCCAGGTGTGGGGATGCAGGGGAATCATGAGATGAATTAACATGATTTTGACATTGGTGGGAGGCCACTGACAGTGTTTGAAACCAATCTCCCAAGTATCTTAGAAAGGAGCAGAAGGAGACGAATATGTAGGAAATATTTTTGGGAATTCTCCAGTTCTCTAAAGCAAGAGAAGAGAGAAGGTGGCACATTGTGGGTGTTGGTTATGTGCCAGAGGAGAAGAATTCTGTTCTGTAGGACATCAAGTATCTGCCTTGGATAGCTGCATCCCAGACCTGGATGTAGCTATGTCTGGGATGTCAAGTTAGTTTTAACAGCTAAGACTGCTCTAAATATCCCATGAAAATGACAATTTCACACAAGCTGGGCATGTAAGGAGTATAATTTGAGTTAGTTTATTATTTAGGAACTTAAAGGGAAACTCAAGCTTGTCTATGTCATTGGAGATCCCGTCCACTCCAACGATCTTTGTTTCTTTTTCCCAGATCCCATTGCTTGAAGACCTCTTCCAAGCTCATCAAACTCATGGCCCCTAGAGCATGGATTCTTAAGGCCCTTCTGCATTAGACACCTTCCTAATTGCAGCTGCTTGACCATATTGATGCTTCCTGACACATTTATGTGTAAATCTTAGAATATATTCCTCATTCTGGCATATTTCTGAAGACATTTCTGTTCTGAAAACAGGTTTAGTTTTGAGTTATGGTTTAGGGGAGAAATGTTCTTCAGTAAGAAAAACAACTTCAAAACAATGTTTTGTTTATATCCAGTTCTTTGTTCATGAGATTCTTCATGAGCACAAGTGAATACTTGTGCTTGTTTAATTTCCAGTTCTTGTAGACACAGTTTCAAAAACAATGATAGCTTCATATTTAGAATTAATTCAAAAGGGAGGTAGTGGGGTGGGGAGGAGATCTGCGCTGAGGAGAAGAGTTCTGCCTTCCTGTCTTTTTAACTCAGTAAATTGAAAAACTTCTATTGTTTTTGCCATCTTTCAAATGGAACCGGAGCTGCTGAACTTATATTTAAGTGAAGGACTAAAACCCACTGTATTCATGCTTGAAAAACTGTTTCTACAGTACTTTGAAACACTTGTTGCTTTTTATTTTCCTACAGGAGAGCAGATAAAATAATTGGTTCTGGCATTCCTTGGGCATGTGCTCCTCTCTGTTTTGAAGGTTTACCATTCCCTTTTCATGTTTCATAACACTTTAAGGCCTTTCTTTCTAGACTGGACTCCTCTCTAGACACCAGACTCCGCAGTCTCATTTTTTTGAACTTTATGCAAGAGCTGCTTCATACAAAAAGTTGTTCTGGGAAACGCTTAGGGACACACACAGCTGTCAGAGGGACAGGTTCTTGTCTTACTTCTATTGTTTTCTAGATATTCTCCATGAGTTTAAACATCTTTTTTTCCATTACTTTTCATAAAGTTTGACAACCAGGATAGAATGAGTTGCTAAGATAGAGTTGCTAAGAGTTGCTAAGTTGCTAAGTTGATAGAGAATAGAGTTGCTAAGATTAATGTATTTACTATTAAGCTGTATTTAAAAAAAAGGAATTATTTTCAGACATTCTGACCTCTACAGGATTTTTAAGTTTGTTCTTTGCTGTGAAATGTAGCTTGAAGTGTACGTATGTTGCTCGCTACTCACCTGAGTACAAGTGGTTTTGCTAATACTGTGTCCTGTCCTTGGGCTGGAATATACCTTTGGTGTGGATGAAGGAGTTTTCCTCAGTTACAGTGTTTGAGGAGTTCCAAAATTCCCTACTATGAATATGCATTTATTTCCACCAGCATGTCTTCCACCACAGGAAGGCCAAATGTACCCTATTCTTCGATATCCATTAAAGGAGTGGTCCTTTTAGCCACTGTTTTTCATAGGCAGTTCTAAAACCTGCTGTAACTCTGGCTCTATAACTCTGGCTACTAGAAATTGAAATACCAACAAAATATTCTCAGAAATTAAAAACAGAAATCAGTTTTTTTAAGACCTGCTTTCATGCCCGGTTTTTCTTTTGTGACCAAGAGTATTCTGCCTTATTATTTCATCTGCAAAACCATTCTGGTAGTCTGTGAGGTTTTGGTACTTTAAGTTACACTAAAATACTTTAATTTATTCAAAAATAGGAACTTATAAATAAAAAAAAAAGTGCTAGAATAGAAATAAATGTTGAGTTTCTTTAGAAAGTCATATTTATCATTAGACAGTGTGTAAAGAAAAAAATAAGCCATTAACTACTCTTACATACATGTCCTCAGAAATGCAAAGATCAGGGGTTTTATTTCTAGATTTATCAATTTGCAGTTGCCACTATCCAATGTTCATACAAAGACTAAGATGCCAGTATCAGTTGGACTGTGTATTTAAGCACTGCAGTATGTAGCACACCAAACTTAAATCATTCCCTAGAAGTGCAAGAGGGATTTAAAGAACAAGGAAAAGGTTGTGCATGGGGTCACACAACTTACCCTCAGGCACACAAGAGGTCTATGTCACTGCTCTCCATCAAGCCTGGCTCTGCATGTCAAATGTGTCCTTCACTCATAGCACTTTGAGTTTGCATTTCTACCATCCATTACACATTCAAATAAATGCAGTGTGAGGTGCCATATATATATATATTCAATTCTCACATTGCATATTCAGAGAAACACACGTTTATTATTAATGTTGATAATGAGATATTAAGGTGTCACAGGGGATTGTGATGAGCAGCATCAAGTCAAGTCTATTGCTAGCATCCACAGTGGAATTTCTGCCAAGGAAATGTAATAAGGAAGATGTAGGGGGGGAGAGGCAGGGCAAGAAGCAACAGCACATGGTAGTGTGAGGGGTGTGTGGGCTGGAAACACTGTCTTGGGAGATCAACAGTTCTACTTGTAGAGATGCAAAATTTAGCCTGTCATAGATCTCTCTCTCTCTCTCTCTCTTTTTTTTTTTTTTTTTTTTGTAGATCTCCTTTTGAAATGAATATCATGCTTATTATAGGTGCCAAACTGACAGCCCTTAAGATTGAAATTCCCTTTTAGAAAATCAGGTATAGCAAGCAGCAGCAACAGCTTTTTCACACATACCTGTTGGTAAGTCTCCACCTTGGCCAGGCAAGGATGAAAAAATAGTTAGAATTCATCTTTACTCTCTGTACTTTGCAAGGGGACATCTACTGACATTTGTGCGGTTTCTACTTTAATTGTAGAAATGAATTGGGATCAATGTATTTGTGTTGGGTCACTAACAAGCCCTAAAGAGGAGTAACATTTGATGGCATTTATCTCACCTTGTTATTTGAGAAGTGACCCCATCTTTAACACTAACCAGGTACCACCATCATTTACAAGGTAGTAATTAAGTTCCTAAGGGTCTTAAATGCCTCACAAAGAAGCTTCTTACAGAAAAAGCTGAATGAAGCAAACTTATTGTAGGCCCAAATACATTCCCAGTGAATACACCACAATCTGTGTAGCTTTGTTTTCATATCTGCTAATGCTCCTTTTTCTTGATTCTTCTCCAAATATTGGTTTCCAGTACCTAAATTCCTAAAACTGTCTGCTAAACTCCTGCTGGTTTGCCTTTCTGTGGGGTAGCTGAATTACCTGGTTTTCAACTAGAGTTTGTTCAGTTCATAATAGAAAAGACAGGAGAAAAACTCCAGAACTCACCCATTTCCTACCTCTGCTCAAGTATCAATTCTATCTAATCTACTCCTGATGGATATTTCTCTAAGACATTCCCAAATGTTTCCAAAGAATGGTCTTTATTGCAAGAATGATGTTCTGCAAAACACTGGACCATCCAATACAGCCAGTGGATTAGGCAAGACAGTCAACCTTAATGGTGCAAGTGCTATCAAATCATTTCCTTACTAGCCTAGGCAGGATTAGTTAAAATAGTTCATCCTGTTTTATTGAAACTGGGATTGTCAGTCCCCTAAGAAAATTAAGTTCCAACTTTCATTTATGTTTTATTGGGCTTTTTATCTGTATGAGTACCTATACCCTAATTCAATCGTTACTTCTCCCACAAGGGTATGAAGACAGAGCAGCATGTGAAGAGACAGGCTGAGACTAGACATGGGTTAGACTTAGGAAAGAAGCAGGAATGAGGCTAGTAATGATCTTTGTAATTCCCTAGTTAACACTTGTAAAATGAGAACATATTATTGATTCATTTGTCATCTCTGCCTCATCCATCAAGTGTGTGGTGCCCTAAGAAAAAACTTAAATGCATCCAACTTAGCATTGAAATGGACTTTTGGACATACTGGGGCTCAAAACTAAGGATGTGATTCCCCTGTTTCATTGGACCTGGAGGTCAATGTCTATATTGAAATTCAAGCAGTTGTGAAAGGCCAGATGAAATCTGCCTTCCCAGTCCTGTCAGTTGCTGTTCTTTATCCTGTGCCAGCAACAATTAACTTCTGTAGCCGCCTAGAAGAGAAATCCCAAATAGACCACAAATCTCTTCCAAGCCACCATCTCTTCTACTGTTGCAATAAATTAAAGCAGCAAACAATGTTGCCCATTCTCCTCTAGACACCAAGACTGTCTGAAACTGGGTCATCAGCAAATCCACAGGACACAAATCTGGGGAACAGGAGCATTCCTGGAAAAGGTCCAGAGCACAGAGCAATCAAGCACCAAAAATTATCTGTCTCAGTACAAACTAATTTCTTCGTAGAGGTTTTACCACAAAATAGATGGGGTCAGCGACAATCCCTCGATAGCCACCTGAGAGAATGTGTGTGGAGACAGAGATGATGGAAGGGGAGGATCAGAATGCTGCGGGGCTCTGTGGGCAAGTTAAATGTTCTTTCTGAATACAACTTTATAAATGTGGTCAGATTAGGGATGGGAAAAGGTACTTGACAGCCACTCTGCTCTTTTAGTCAGAGAAAATGCTACATTTATGTTTTGAAATGTACACAGAGATTTCTCTGGAACGAGTATCTTGGACTTGTATGTTACATTTTCTTTAAGAAACAAAAAAAAAAGGCAAAATACAAAATTGTCAACCCTCAAATCTCTTTCTAAACTCTTATTGTAATGTATTGTCCTGGGAAAGACTGCCAGACTGTTTAACACCTTTATTGCTTGATCCTAGGAGCTCAATTTGTTATTTACTGTTCCTTCTCCTGTCACTGGTCAGGAAAACATATCTGCTTGTATTATTCCTAGCAGATTCTCCAGCACACACTAGTTAAAAAAAAAAAAAATCACTTCCTAGATCCATCATTTCTGTCCTGCTTTTGGGCTACATGTCTCAAGTGCTAATCTGCTGGTGCCGGTTTAATGCTGATTACAGTGGTACCTGCTTGTGCCACTTGAGGAAAGAAAGGCTTGCCTCAT
>JANHGN010009652.1:171920-183303 GCA_024605025.1 Megaceryle maxima
CTCCTCTCCTCTCCTCTCCTCTCCTCTCCTCTCCTCTCCTCTCCTCTCTCCTCTCTCCTCTCTCCTCTCTCCTCTCTCCTCTCTCCTCTCCTTTCTCCTCTTTCTCTTATCCCTCTTTGTAGCCCTTCACTGGACTTGCTCCAGTACATTCAAGTCTCTCCTGTCCCAGGAAGCTCAGCACTGGACTCAGCACCCACAGTTTCCAGCATCAGTACTGAGCAGAGTGGAAGGGTCCTACAGCCATCCCCTAAGTCTGTGTAGAGGACACCTGTCTGTGGAAAAAAAACAAACTAAACCAAAACTCCCACAAAACAACAATGCACCCACCCCCTTCCAAAAAAAAAAAAAAAAAAAAAAAGAAGAAGTTGAAGGATAATCAAAGTTTTAAGTGGTTGGATGGCTAAAGGAATGCTATCTAAATTCTGTCACTATGCTGCATTGCATCATGTGGCTGCTTTCAGAGCAAACAAAAGATCCTGTATCAGTATGAACATCATGTCCCCGCACGTTGTTTACCCCTGATCTAGATCAATTTTGATGAAGTCTGCACATGATTGAAATTGGATGTTCAGGGAATCTTTTTTTCCCAGAGAGGTTTCTAAGATTTTTAAGTGCAGTATTGGGGTGTGCCCTGGTATGAAATGAAGTAATGAAGACTATGTGATATGCTTCACAGCTCTTATGAAAAATTCAAGAGGAAATGCTTTCCTTTTGTTCACTGCCAGTTCATCTAGTTTGCAGCCAGAGAAAAGAGAGATGATTATTTTGGGGTACTTTAATGTGTGGGAGCTTTTAAGTGGATATAGATTTGTTCTGTTTGTTGTCAAGGTGCCAGAAGTTCTTGAAGCCTGATAATGCTTTCTCCATGTTTTATTCAGGTTGTCATCAGTAATGAAATATAATTTAATTTTACTTTCCTATTATACTTTTCTCATCTCACTATCAAAAAAAAAGTGTGCAGAGTATTTTTTTATCACTGCTCACAAACAAGGGAGCTTTAAAAACAAATGTATGCAAAGAATTAATGTTTTTGTAGAGCGGCTTTAATTTATTATTTAGCTCTATTTCTCTAGTGATAGCAAGAATGTGCTTTTTATGAACATCATAGTATCCTTAATTCTCAAAGACAATTTACACATTAAAAATAAATTTTAAAATCCCAGTAGGATTCAGCATGTTGACATGTTTTAGATTAAGGATGGTAATGTTGATGACTGCTAACTTTTAAATAAATAAGTTAGATGGAAAAAAACAATATTAGCAAGACCTATGTCAAAACCAAAAACAACAAACCATAGGAAAACCACATTCCTTGAGACAGTTTGGCCTTTTCTCTCCGAGATGGGATTTCAGCACTTCCCTTTGAACTATTGCAAAAAGTATTTTAAAGAAAAGACTTCTTGGGATGGCAAGCTGCAGTTTGGAGAGAGACTGCAAATACATTTTCCTAGATATTCATGAGGCCTGGAGAGTTGTTGTTGACCCCATTCCAGTGAGAGATGGTTAGTCTCTCATTGTCTAGTCTACTATTTTTGTAGTCTTTAATGTAGTCTTTGTGTCAACTCAATGTCTAGCTATGAAGCCAGCTGGCTGGCAAAAGAGAAATTGCTGTGCTTGTTCCTTCTGGTCAGAACTGGTAAAATTACCAAACAGGATTTTCTTAAACCAATGAGGTAGTACTTATCAGGAGCATTGATCCTCTTTAGGCACTTCATCTCTAGCCCTGCTGGGGAAGATCATCGATTTCTCCCTTCTCCCCACCCCAGCATGTCATCATATGGACTCATTTTGTGCTCTGACTGCTTCTGCATCATCATCTCCTGTGATCTTGACACCTGTTTCCTTACAAAAATCTTGATCCTTTGCAATCGGCCACATTCATTTCCCCTTAATCTTCCTCATCATGCTCCCTTAACTCCCCTTCCTGCTCCCCGAATTGCACTTTCTTGAAACCGTTCTTAAAAAGAACCAGCCCTTTGGCTATCAGGTACCTTTTCTGTCCTTTTGCAGATTTTTATTTAAATCCCATTTCTTTTGCATTCCTTCATTAGGCTGCTGTCAAACCTCTGTGCATTTTTGCCTCAGGATAATACATTGCATATGCATAATACATAGTTTGGATGTCAATAGATTTTATTACAGTTTAGGGTAGTGGTTCTGCTTAATTTCATGCTATCCACAAACTAGATAGTAAATTGTTGTCTCTGACAGGAAGGCTATACTACAGGCTAAATTTTATCCTGAGTTACATTCAAGCATCTTTCTACCAGAGTCAGAATTTGGCCTGTAATGTATTTGGGAGTGAAACAGAGAAGTTCTGGTCTCCTTATCAGACTTGACATCCTATCCTGTTACATTACAGATGCACCTCCCTGATATAAAGAAAATGAAAAATATCCAGTTCATGGTGAATTAATATGGTTAATGTTATCTGATGAAATACATGTGAATGAGCAGAACCTAGAGGGAAGGTTGGACTGGTGAGGGAGACAAGGCATACAGGGAAATGTTGCAACATGCCTAGCAGAAGGGCAAAAGCAAAGAGAAATGTAAGTCGGCAGAAAAGGCAGGAGCAACAGCACAATACTGAGAAAATTCCAAAAGAAACATGACAAAGTGGTCTGCAACAGTGTTATTCCTCATCACATCTCAGAACACAAAGCGGATCTAAACCCCGGGAACCGCTGCAGCGGCATCAGTCCTTTTCCCCTTCCTTCATCAACATGCGAGAAATAAAGTAGCAAGTTTGTAGACTCACCTTTTCATGTCTACTGGGTCATGTATTTCTGAAAAAAAACCTCCACCTGGGAATATCACCAATAATTCTTCCCTTTCTGCTTAGAAACAAAAGCAAGCAAGACACAGATCTGAACTCACTGCATGGGTGGAAATACCATGCACACCACTCACAGAAGGTTGGCATGGTTGTCACCTGACTTCTCAGACCTAAATATTGTCTCCTAGACTCCAGAGTTCAGCAATAACAGGCCCTCCCATGTAAAGAGGGGGACAGCACAGCTTTTTTGTGTGCCCTGTTTCAAGACCAGGCTCCAGCTGACTCCATAAGCTGCCTCTTCCCTTTCCCATGTGTGTATTCTGGTGACTGAATAGGAGTGAGGAATGGGAAAAGTTGCACACAAGAATTAGGAGCACACCCACAATTAGAAGATTCTGAAAAAAACCAAACATCTGGATGGGTTCCTGTGTCTCTCCCCCTCCCAGATTGCTTCCTGTGATTTCTTTTCTAGTACTCTGTACCACACAAGCAAAAAATGTGTCAGACACAAGATCACGGGGACATTTTCAGGGTTGATTCAGCTAAAGAGAACCCACCCAGAGGGATGTATCTTGCCTATACAAAGCAGCCTTCCTGGTAGCAGATACTTGGAAGCAATTAATCACATCAAAGACAAACAATCTTAGACATAAATCATTAAACTAACAAGAACATGATCTGCTTCTCTACCCCATTCCATCTCCTCATGTACCTCCATGCTGCTTTGAAGGAAGGCCCCTGGCTTGCAGAGAAAATAAAATGTTACCAGCACATTTCATGGCTTATAATGATAGCAGGAGGGCTTGGTTTATTTTTGTTCCCTTTGTACATTTTTCTCCCCTTGTGTGACTATGATGTGACTATGTCTCTCTGTAGACCTTCCATACTGAGAACTCCAACCATATATAAAGAGACCATGCTCTATTCAACCATCATTAAACATCATTTGCAATCTCGTGCTTTATCATCAGTGCACTGTCCATTCAGCAAGTTTTCATGCTTGAAATACCCACACTGACCCTTGAGATATGTCAGCTAGTTTGTGTAACAAACTAGTTCTGATAACATGCTTTTTATTACTACTGTCTTCATTGGTTCAGCCCTCATTCACATTCATTGTACAGTGCAAACCCCTTGCATCTCTGACCTTATTCCCCATGACCTAGTTGTAATACTTTAGATTTAATGGTCTTATTGTTGAGCTGCCCTTGGAGGGATTCTTACACTTCTCCTAAGGAAGTCTCCTTGAGCTATGGTGTCTTATCACAGCATTTGCACTTCAAAGTACTCTAGCAGGGCCTAAATCACCAGCCATCTCACCAAATATGTCTTCTAACTGTAGGAGAAGTTCAACTGTGTCCTTCACAAAGGGCAGTTATTTTAGGAAATGAGAATAAATTACAGAGGACAGGCAACAGACCCTGATCTCTGCCTTACTAGTCCATTCTCTTTTACTGGGTATCTCCAGAAAAGCCCCTAAGCTGGCCGGTGCAAGAAGCACACTCCAGTTAACTCATGACAAGGTGATGAGAATCTTTGAAATGGAGAAGGGAAGTTACCCAGCTGATTATATCCTTGTTTGTAAAGTAAAATAGTGACATTTTTTACACAGGTAATTCTGAGACACAACTGAGGGAACCAGGCAGACAAAACAGAAGTCTTGGAATTATACTGCTGTGGATTTGAAAAAGGATGAGCATAAGTGTGAGTGCAAGTACATACATGATGAAATTACAGTGTGCAAATAAAATATCCAACTACAACATCATTGTTACAAAGGAATATCCAGTGCTGCCAAGGGGGACACTCGGACTAATTATGTGTAGACTTTTGGCCATGGGATACTTCAATCCCATGGAAGGTATTTAGTCAGAAACATGCAGTTCTGTCCCATAGGCTGCAACCTCTGACTAAAAGGCAACTTGAATTAACGTGATTTGTTGCTAGAGCTAGATGACCCAAATGATAACTTCACATCTCCGAACTGAGGAAACTTATCTAACATATAGCTAATTAGTCACTGATAAGTTCCAAGTCCACTTCTACTTAAAATCCCTTGGAGAAAGACTCTTTCACCCAGCTTCAAGCATTTGCAATATAGACACTTCTGTCTGAACTAGCTCCAAGTACAGTCAACGGAGAGACACAAGCGCACTCAGGATGTGATTCATCTGATCTATTTTAGCTCTTTACCAGATGAATCACCTCTTGCCTGCTTGTCCCTGACTACAAGGGAAGTCTAGATTACATGTTCAGATGTAGACGATTACCTTGTAGATGTTTCTGTTGGAACAGATGTGCATTATCCTTCAGAGCTTTTTAATAATTTGCATGTTTGTGTGAAGAACTGAACCTGTGTTTCATTCTTGAAAGCAAAGAGGATTAACTGAGTAATGACAAGAGGTGGCTACAGTGACTGGCGAAAGCATAGATTAGTCCGTCCTCAGTTCCTTCTGTAGGCCCAAGAGGTAAATTCATGCCTAGCAGATTTAATGTCACATACTATGTCACCTACAATGCCTGGCTAGGAAGGCAGAAGCAGGGTGAATGAGGCTGTAGCATGCACCCTATTCTGCATTTTGACTTTTCCCTATGCTAAAACTGTTGTGGCTAATTGTGCAGACTTGCCTAGACAATTTGGGCTGCTGAAGTAGGAGAATGAACCAGCCGACCCTTGCCTCAGGGGTATTTCACCCATCTCTATAAGGTCACTGGTGTAATTTCTATCTGTGATGGGAAAAGGGGCATCTAGAAGAGGGAAGTTTAGTGAATAAGATATTTTAGGAATATGAGGCTGAGTGATGTAAGGACAGACGAAAAAAGAGGTTATGTTCTGGGAGAGCTGGTCAAGAGGATTTGTCATATCAGGCAGACAGTGATAGTGAAAGTAGGCAAAAGAAGGAAAACTATGGACATTTAACAGATATATAAAAAATATAGGCAGGGCTGGCAGGAACAAGGATCTGGTTTTAATAGTCTCAAGAAAGAAACAGAGGTCCAAATATAAAATGTAGACTGATGGAATATTCACTGCATGTATTCACACTTGTGAGTGAGGCGTATCTGCTGGAAGCACGAAAAAGCACTGCCCTCTGCGTCCCCTGCCTCTACAGTTCTCATTACATCAGGGCTGCCAGCTCTCTGGGAAAGCAAACTTTGTCCATGTGCTTGTCTGAATCCAATTGCATGGGACACTGCTTGGTACGACACTAATACCAGTGCTGAAAAGATATGACTCTTTCCTCTACCCTTTATTTCTTTATTTCCTTCTTATTTTTACAAGTCTAAAAAAAAGCCATATTTTTAGGATAAGCTTAGTATAGCCTGAGAATAATTGAGCTTCTCACTCAAAATAAATGGGCTGTTTGGCATGTCCTGGCAAAAAAAAAAAAAAAAAAAAAAAAAAAAAAAATCATTAAGTAATGTTTGCATTTTAAAACCAAAATTTGAAGTAAAGAGTGAATCACAGAGAAAGAACTCAGTCGTGTGCAAAACCCATTCACCATTTCAGCGATTCTGGAATCAAAAACGTCCCCCTTTCCATGGTCTGAAGAAGACAGAGGCACCAGGAGAAAAAGATAAAATGGCCAATACTAAAAATACCACACATAGGAAAGGAAGTCTGTTTTTCAAAATAAACAGTGATGATGGTAATCTGAAAAGAGAGGACGGGCAATTTCAAAAGTGTTCCTAAATGTCTTCCAGCTATATAAGCACCATGGAAATGTAGCCATTGTCCAAGGAGTATCCCCAGATATATTAGGTACTCTATGGAAGAGTAAGAAGAGTGATAATTTGGCCAGTTTGGCCTGAAGAACTTCACTGTTTGTGGAGAACAGTCATGAGTCTACTATCTGATCCATAGAACAACAATCAATAGATTTCACAGACCTGAATTTATCTACTCTGAAGTATGGAAGTGGTAAATCAGGACACAAACACACGATGCTCCAGTCTTAGGCATTCCAAAGTGACTGAGTATGCATATCTAACCTCCCAGTAAGTACTAAGTAAGAAACTGAAGGTATGTTACTTCACCTCTGTGGCTTGATCAAGAACCTAAGCCTACTTTTCTGTTAATCAATTATCAGGCTTTTGTTTTCAGAAAAGTTTTTATCTTGAGCAGCAACCATAGTGAAGTGATTAGACTTTGGAGAGTGGTTAATATCCAAACCCAGGTATTTTTTTCTTCAAGACTAGACATTGCCTGTGGTTGCTACTAAGATCCATAATCATCTGAGTTTTCAGAGAATTAAACCTCTTAGTTCAAGAAGAAAGAAGTCACTTCCAGTAAAATAAATATTATACTCGAATTTTATGAAGTTGACAAGAATATTTGGCTACTGCTCCCTCCCACAACTCTTGTGTCATCTGTTTGTGAAGACACACCACAAAGGAAATACAGTTAAAAGATCAGTGACCTTTGAACACACGAGTCTCTGAGAACAAAGTTGTTTTGTTTTCTTGTCACAAAATTTAGTATTCCTTTCATGAAACACAATTTAGTCAACCTATTAAAATGCTACCATAGATCTCATTAATGAAAAGCTGCCAGTTTAGCTTTTTTCCAATTATAGCATAAGGTTTGGTGTAGAAAAAACAAAACAAAACAAATACAACAAAAAACCCCACACCAAAGCTAACTTATGATTTCTCCAGCCTTTCCATTGTCTGTAGTAGACAAACAAAATGATAGAGTTTTCTTCAGGCAAGAGAACATGAAAACAACTATCTCCTTCTTCCCTTTTTAAATTCCCTTTTCCCTGTTTTTCTCCCCATCTCCCTCTGTAGAGGGATTATTATCAGGAATAGTAAAATCTATTCCCTAAGGATAAAGGATGAGTAAACCTTATGGAAGGTGAGATTTTCTGAACCATTCATTTGCAAAGTAATTTAGTGTTCATAACCTGTTCCTTCTAAATTAAATCTGTGTGGCTTGATTCAGTTCTCTCTTGGACAAGTTTTACACCTGAGAAACTCCACTGGGCTTGTTTCTCCACTGCACTGCATTTTGTACGGTGATTTATACCTCAGAAAAGTGAGTGCTAGCTGTTACAGCCTTGCTTTGGGACAATTTTTCATGCACCTTGCAGAGAGGCAGATGATAATCTGCAAGCCTTGAAGTAGCAGAGATTTGGGCCCTTTGCCATTTATGGGTTTACTTCTGACTTTCAGCTGCACCAAAACTAAGCTATTTTACATGGACCATTCAGGTGAAAGCTAAAAGACTACCCTATGGAAGAGGACAGTATACGTATAAGCTCTTTTAATTTCTCCTCTCCTTTCCTCTCCTCTCCTTTTGCCCTCAAGCTAGTCAGACACAAGCCAGCAGCAGCCTTGGAGCTGTATAGCTGTGACACTACCATAGTCTGCCCAAGCCAATATGCTTCTGCCTTGTGGAGACAAAGCCTCCCAGCAGGACATGGTGGTTGGTCAGTGTCAAACTAGAATTGCTGACTGGCTTCTCAATCTACTGAGCTTCAGGAGTTTGGCAGGGTGTCTGAACTCAACCCTGCTAGATTAGGCAAATGGTTGGCACTTAAAATGGAACACAGATGATGTCTTTCATGGTTCTTATTCACTCTGGGAATCTATTTACAGGTAGGCACTAATTCACAAGAAAGATTTTTGATTCTCAAACAAAAGATTTTCACCATTCTTGAATTCCTTGCCAAAATAAATCCTGTCAACCCCTGCCATCTTGCCACAGCCTTATTTGGTGTTTCACACTTTATCCATTGCACTTTTCGAAGCAATCAGGAGGACACTACACTTGGTTTGCTGTTAGCTGGTTAGGTATGGCAGGCAGGGAAGGATGTGTATGCAGCATCCAGAGGGTGTCTCACCTCACGTTTCTCGTTTCACAGCCTTCCTATCACATTGTCCAGCTGAAAAGTGACAAAGGTGTGAATTACCCTGAACAGTTTTTCACTGCAGAGAGCACAAGCTGTGTACTGCTGTCATTAGACTGTGACCCCACCAAAGCCATAGCAAACTCCAGTAACACTCAGTTCAACATATCTATGCCTCTTCAGATAACAGTTTAATTGTTATCTAGCAATGAATGGAGCCTCAAGTTGGACTGATATCTTTATAGCCCATGTAAACATGAGAAGGCTGGCAAGCCTGGCAGTATAAATACCCTCAACTGTTGTTTCCTCCTGCTGAGAAAAGCTACTTAGAAAAGGAGGTGATGCCTCTGCTTTCTGAAAATCAAGTGAATGATGTATTTTCTGAGAAACTATTTCTGAAGACAGAAGTCTGAAATCAGAGTATAAATAATCTACGACTTGCTCAGTGTTGCATGAATCGCACACCCAGGAGGGGGAGCACAGAATGCGTTAGCGCCTGTGAGGCTGCAGAGTTTGGATACAACCAGCTCACCGTGGGCATGCTCAGAGGTCTATTAGCCTAGTCACTGGTGACTTGGTATTCAACACAACATCAATTCCTCAAACACTGTAAACTTGAAAGTTTAATGCGAGCCCTTTCCATCGTAACTGAAGATGATATCCATTACCCAGGGAAGGAGCCTGCAGCAAGCAGTCTGAGGGCTCTGACAGCAAGCTAAAATCCAATGGCCAAAGACAACACCACTATTCATCTCTGTTTCAGGGATTTCTACCCCTCCTAAGACAGACAAGTTGCCATATGGCCTATTAAGCAATGGGATTTCCTCCCTGTCCAATCAATTCCACTCAAATTATTCCCTTCCCAAAGATGCCCTAAGCACCTCTCCCTCCACCTCCCTGGCCCTTTTTGCCCTAGATGGTGAAAGTCATCAGTGGACTCTTGAGTGAGACATCTTGAACCTTTGGGGAATTTCCCACTCACTGCAGTGGGTTCGAGCTTTTTTGGGCCAACTCTAGAGGCAAAATGTCAATAATGTGAAATGTCCCAAGCAGATGGAGAATCCCTGCAGCACCGTCTAGTTTTAAAGATGTCAAGACATTTAATTTTAGACTCTATTTGTCATGTAAACACAATGGGGGATGCTTCAGGACCATACTTAGAAAATCTTAAAGTGTTCCAAATGGAAGGAAAGGAAAAAAATCAGAATCATAGAATAGTTTGGGCTGGAAGAGACCTTCAAGATCATCAAGTCCAACCTTATTCCCATCCCTATCAAAACCACTAAACCAAGTCCTTAAGCACAACCCCTACCTGGCTCTTAAACACCTCCAAAGAGGTGACTCCACCACCTCCCTGGGCAGGCTGTTCCAATGCCTGACAACCCTTTCAGTAAAGAAATTCTTCCTAATATTCCATAAGCAAAGAGAAGTACACTTGACTGACACTTCCTGGGACATTTTGTTCCTGACAACATGTGAGATACTTGAGAACCTAAATCTTAGAAGTTTTTTTCTTGTAATTTTAAATGTTTGGGCATCCTCATTCATATATTCCCTAGGTGGACTGCATTTAACCTTAATAACAAAACAGAGGAATGTTGAACCTTGTCTTCAGTCCCATATTGACAATATAATACCTTATTATATTAAATGCACCATTGATAAGTTATACAGAGTATAAAAATAGAAATTGTGTTTATGAGCACTTTGCTTCAATGTGAATAGAGGATGAGTGATGACGTGTGTTCTGCTTGCCTTCTGCATGGTCCCTAACCCTCCTACCTTTCCTTACACTGAAGTGGTAGCACAGAAAACTAAAACCCACAGTCAACAAGCAAAACAATTACAGGAGGTACTGTGATAAACAGCCAATGCATTTGTCAAACCGGGTGTCTGTAATTGCCTAAGACAAGGAAATGGAAGTGGCGATGCCACCCACAAAGGAAAATTATCACAGTGAAATCTCCCAGAAGATGAAGCAGCACTTGCAAAGAAGCATTTTGACAGATTTGCTATGGATGAATTGCAGGAGAAAAGTTTAAGATTGCCCTTTGCGCCAGAAGTTGCCGATGAGAATGGACACCCTTGCTTTTAGAGGGGTTGTTCATACCAGCCAGGAAGCCCAAATGAACTGAGATGCTGTGCTAAACTGGGCGGTCAGCAGCCTCATAGCTATGGTGAGCTGGAGGGCAAGAACTAAACTTTAGGAAAAGGATCGACTTTTGACATTTGTCTTCCTTCTCATAAAGAAGGCTGTTCAGTCTTTATTGGTAAAAATGTACACCAAGAGAATTACCTAGCTGGTGTCCAGGCCTGGAGGGCACTAATAGGATTAGATGGTCCTGGCAGTTTTAAGAATACACAGCAAGAATAATTGTTTAAATGCTTTGTCTGCATGACTTAGATTGGATCAGATTTTGATTTTGACAGGTAGTCTCCAATCTATGGTGCCTGTCAGCCAGGCAGTCAGTCTCCTGGTTAGAGTTGTCTCACACTGTATAAATATGAAATGCTAAAGCAGGACCATAAAGGTGCTGTCATGGTTTAACCCCAGTCAGCAACTAGGCACCACACAGCCACTTGCTCACTGCCCCCCACAGTGGGATGGGGCAGACAACTGGAAGGGTAAATGTGAGAAAACTCATGGGTTGAGGTAAAGACAGTCCAATAGGTAAAGTAAAAGCCACACACACACGCAAAGCAATACAAGGAATTCATTCACTTCTTCCCATCAACAGGAAGGTGCTCAGACACC
>JANHGN010009653.1:0-10383 GCA_024605025.1 Megaceryle maxima
AATTCTCTTCACTGCTTCTTTGCACCCTGTTTCAGAATAATCTCGCGGAGCCACGGTGCTGCTTTGCTCTCCCAGCTCAAGGAGGCAGAGCTGCCCTCCCCACTTTGCAGCCGTGTCCCCATGCCCGGGACCCTCCTACTCTCCACTGCCCGTGCATATGCACGGCCCTAGCTCCCCGGGGGGACCCCTGCAGGACCTGACCCACGGCTCCTCACCCTCCCTCTGCTGTCACACACAAGACCAGGCTTTGTCTGACCGAACACTCCCACTCTTCATCTTGTGTTTGGGTTGCAAATACTGCTGGGGAGATGTTTAACCCAAACAAGCTCTCCTATCCCTGGACTTTCAAACATGAAAACAATTTCTATAATTAATTACCCCTGTATTTATTAAAAGCCTCAACTCTCAGCTATTAACTCCTTGTCAGCAAACTTGAAAAATCTCTATTTTTCACTGGTGGATTCCATCCAAATCAGCACAGTTTAGAGAAGCTTTTTTTTTTTTTTTTTTTTTTTTTTTCCAAATCTGGTCTGGAGTTTTTCTTCCGAGATCCTCTTCCCCAGACTTTGTCGATTAATTTCCAGCCTGGCTTTCCAGATAGCCAAAACCGGAAGCTGAGACTGGGACGAAGGGAAGCTATTAACCTGGATGTCAAACAAATGCAACTCTAATCTCTTCCAAATGTAGCCAAGTGGAGATAAAGAAAGAGCGTCTCTACTGGCGTGATCCTTCATTTCCAATGCAGGAAGGAGGATCTCTCCAAAAGAATGAAAAACAATTATTTAAATATTCCAAGTAAAGTTTGCTAGGGTGTTTTTTTTCCTTTAAGAAGGCACTTCTCACCCTGGTTTGGGTCACACTCTTGTGCAACACCCCTGTCAGGGCAGGGTAAGATTAATATGATCTGAGAAGGAACAGCATCCACATGTCCCATTCCCACCATCAGAGCTACACCCTGCCCTGGGTGTATTCAGGAGTGTGCTGATTTCAGTCCGCTCTTCCCCATACCCTGCAGAGGTGGTTTCTCAGAATAATGCTTTTAGTTCTTCATGAAGCTTTTCTTCCTGATCTCCTGCTAGGTCTTTGGCAGCACCCACTGGGCAAGAATCACAAGGCTACTGAAAGAAGTGGAGTCCTGCCAGGGATAATTTTGGTTGACTCTGCTAGTCTGCTTTGTGAGGTCAGGGTCTGTAGGTAGCTGACAACAGAGGAGTTTATTCTATGTGTGTAATTAAAGCTGCTGGCTACAGCTTGGCTCTTCTACTGCGTAATAAAAAGGGTTCTTGGCCCCTGGACACCTAGGAAAAATCACTTCAGCTGCAGAGCCAGCCTCTGTGTGGGAGGTGTTAAAGCAAGTGAGCTTCTCACCTACCTCTGCAACAATTAGAAATGGCTGATGGCAGAGGGATTTTTGATGGCAGAGGGATTTTTGATAGCAGGAAAAAAAAAAAAAAAAAACAAACCCAACTCAACCAAAAAACCACCAAAACCCAAACAAACACCACCCCAAAACCTGTAAGGTGAGGCTTAGACAAGAGCATGTATCCAGCACACACGCTAACTGCAGATTATACAAACGTCCTGAAACAGGACGGGGTACATGGAGAGCACAGAGACACCGCTGGCAGGATGCACCTAAAGCTAAAAAGGAGCATAAATTAAAAGGATGCATAAACTAAAGAGGTTGAGCTTCGTGCAAGAGCTGGTGCTCCTCTCCCGTCCCTTGGCGCTGCTGGGAATGACAGCCAGGGAGTGACAGCCAGCCAGGGAATGACGGACAGGCAGCCAGGGAATGACGGACAGGCAGCCAGGGCTGAGGCTGTGGACCCACACACAGAGGCTGATACTACCCTCTGCTGGGGACCGAGCGCGGAGCTTCTCTCCGCTCTCCGGCTTCGCTCTGTGTGCTTTTATTACTTTCTTGCCTGAGAGAAGCCCGCGAGGTGACTGAGTGCACTAGTAAGATGTTAACAGAAGGAACACCACGCTGCTTCATCCCCAAGCGCCTCAGTAACTAGATCCAAGGAGACTGGCAGGCAGCCACCGCAGCCTGGGTTCCCTTGCAGAGGGGGTGTGAGCAGGTACGTGGCTGATGAAGCAGCAGCTGCTTGGGAACATCACAATCCATCATGGAAGAGACAAAACTAGACCTTAAAAGATGCACAGACGAGGTGCTGAGGGACATGGTTTAGTGGTGGAGTTGGCGGTGCTGGGTTAACGGTGGGACTTGATCTTTTCCAACCTAAATAATTCAAAGGAAGGAAGAAAATTTAAATGCATTAACACATGTAAGGAGATAAAAATTTATAAATCAACCAAAACATACCTGGGACACAGCCACACTTCACAGCAAAGTGTATTTTCTGTAATGTTTTGGAAAGGAGTTGACTCCCTGATCAGTGCACACAGAGAAGCAGCCACCACCATGCTGACTCTTTGGAACAGCCACCTGAAAATCATCCCTTAAATACAAGGGCCATAGCGCCAAGAAATCCCCATTTCCGAGCCAGCCGGTGTCTATGGATTGCCATTGCCACCTTCTGGATTAGACCAAGTGTGCACCAGCCTGGCCCAAACCTGCTGCTGGAGGCCAGCAGCCCAGTGGACATCTGGCCCCAGCTGGAGCCAGGGTCCCCAAGCAGAAGCTGCTGTCACACCAGCAGCTGCCACCAGTCACCCGTGCAGCCTACGTGCCATTTACATCATGCCCTTAGATTTTGTGTTCTCCTTTCACCGGCTATTTTTGGAAACCTGTACAAGTCACAACTAAGCAAGGACGCTGCACAGCAGCAGCTCTCACTCAGTCTTCAGTGAGGGACAGATTCCACAGCTAGTGAAGTGCTGCTGTATTAAACTACTAACGTTCACTGGGTACAGACGGTAATGCCATGTCTGGCTCATCTTCCACTGCAAACACCTGATCTACCTGCCCAGACAACTTGTACCCTGGAATAGTCATTGCAATTATCCTCCTGCTAACAGCCCCATGCTCCTGCCAGCTCACGTCTTCTCCCCCACCCCTCAGCAGAGCAGGCAATGTAGGTTACTGCCTGTCGCCATGTGAAAGGAGCGCAGGAAGATGAACCTGGAGCAGCTCGATGCTGGCAGGAGGGATGAACTGGATTCTCTTTTTGTACTGGTGCAATGGGAGCCGTCAGACACAGATATTCTTTGTTTAGCCTGGAAAAATGCAGTGCCTGAGAGCGCAGCTCCACTGGAAAAGGTCTCCCAGCCCAGGTACCAAGCAGGTGGGGCCAGTACTTCCCTGGGCATTTCTCTGTGGAAGAGGCTCCTTTATGTGGCCCATGATGCTGTGCTGAACACAAGTAACACCCTCTTCCCAGCACCATCACCACACTGCCAGGGTAGCCTCACTAACCAGCCTTCCTACAGCCAAGTCCACCCCCAACAGCTTTCCCATCAAAATCAAATAGACCCAAAGGGTAGCACAGTCCCAAGGAGCCGAGTGAGGAGAAAATCACCCAGCCCAGCCCCAAACTGCAGCCGTGTCTCACAGCAGAGAAGGCCTGAGGCAGCTCATGGAGAATGCAAAGCAAAGATTTCCTTGGAGGAGAGGAACTAACCGTTGGCCAGGCAGTGCTGGGGTTTTACCTGATCTGCTCCACGGCCGCTGCTTCCAGGGCTTATCTGGGGAGAGTCCTGTTGGCAGATGTCTTGGGGACTTTCAGTGAAGGGTCAAGAGGACGGTCAGAGACAGTTGTTGGCTTTCAGAGGTCTGCAGTTTCCATTCCTTCTTCTTGCCTTATCTTGGCAACGTAACCGCTCCACTTATCGGCTTCTTCTGTTATGCTCTGACTTTGATGATAACACAAGCAGTAATTTTTCAGAGAAGACCAAGACACCCCACCCATGCCAAGAAACAGAATCTGGTTCCACTAAACAATTTTACATTTTGCTTGGCAGTTTCCACCAGGTGGGGCCTGGGCTGGCTCCTCTGCACTAGCGGGAGGAGGATTAAGTCAGGATATTTCTGATAGTAAACATTTTAATAGTGGTTTATTTATTTATTTGTTTGTTTGCTTTTCTTTTTTTTCTTCCCTCTTCTTTGTGTTCGGTTTAAATCTCCTGGGAACGGGGACTTGCATCATGCCTTCTATCTGATGGAAGTAAATCACCGCGTCTTCTTTGTGCCCATGAAGGCCAAAGTGGGACGGCAGCAGTGCCTCGAGTAGCTCTGCCACAGATAAGTGTATCTGGTCCTTGACGGGAGATTAGATGGCACTGCGTTCACAGGAGATAAGAAGATTGAGGGCTTAAATTTAGCATCATCAGAAAAAAAGATAAGCCCTACAGCTCTCTTCAAAACATATTTCTTACAGTGCTTGCCAGGGGACAACCAGGCTGAGGAAAGGCGCTGGAGCCATGGTGATGAGCAGAGGTAGAGGAGGTGCTGCTCAGCCACGCTTCTCTTTTACACAGCCCACCCTATAGATGTACCCGTGTGGCTGTCACAGCCTCCATCGCGTGAGGCTCAGCACACAAGGGTGTCCCATACCCACAGACAGGCGGGCACTGGGGAGCCTGAGACAAGCGAAAGGGTGTGAAGGGTATCACGCACCCTCCTGGCTCCACCAGTCACCACCAGAAAGGCGACTGGGCATCAACACACTCTGCCTCGGCTGCAAATCCCAGGGCTGTGACCCACCCCAGCACCTCCAGCAGCAAGAAAAGCCACTCTTCCACAGCCGTGCTGGGCGGAGTGGGCAACACCAGGCTCCTCCAGTTTAGCTCCCGTGCTCCCGCGCACGATGCCACTGGCTCAGTGCACCCGGGGATGGGCGTCCTCTTAAAATGCTCTGTGCACCCAGAGGGTGCTGGTGCCCTTGTGGGATCCACGTACCCAGCGTGGAGAGCCCCACTGACGTGCCCCGGATTACGCACCCCACTCGACGAGCCCCGCAGAGCCCCCACCCCGCCTGCCGCCCGCCCCGGCCCGCGGCCCCCCCGGCTCTGGCTCTGGCTCCTCCCGCCGTGATGCGCTCGGGAGGCGGCTCCGCGGCTGCTCCGCCGAGCGGCGCCGGGGCCGAGCCGGGGCCGTGCCGGGCCGTGTTGGGCCGTGCCGGGCCGGGCAGCGCAGGCACGTTGGGGCCGGGGGCACGGGCCGGGGTGGGGGGTGCAGGGAGTTCTCGGGATGTGGTAGGTGGGGTAGGGATGGGGGGGATGCCCCACGGGGGGCAGGAGGGTGCGGGAAGCCCCCGGGAGGCCGTGGGTGGGTGCGCGGTGCCGGCGGAAGGGGTGGGGGCTTCGGGGCTCACGTTGGTGCCGGGAAAGGGGATCTCGCAGGGCAGGAGTTCCCCCCGCTGCCAGACCTTGGGGTGACTCTCACCGTGCTCCCCAGGTTGAAGCCCCGAAGCAGTGCCGTCAGGAGGCGATGGGCCAGCTCGGGTGCCACGGTCGGGGCGAGAGGCAGCATCTCCTGCATCCCTGAGTACACGACTTACTAAGCTCCCATCCACCAGCCTGGTGTCAGCGTGAAGCACAGATAGAGAGTTCATACACAGACCTAGGTGCTGGTGACCTCTTAGGTCTGACCTCTTAGATCTGCCCTACAGCTTCAGGATCTGTTCTTCAGGGAAGCAAAACTCATCCAGAGCCACTGGATGTGGAGCAAGCCAGCACCGGGGAGCCACTGTTCACACCTAACTGAGTTGCTTCATGGATTTTCAAATAACAAGCAGCTCGTGTATGTGTGGTCTCTTCACAAGATGAGGCATGTTGTGGCATCACCTCTGGACAAGCTTTCAGAAGTCCTGGCTTGTTATTTAAGAAAGGCTGGGGTGCCTGTTGTGATTTTTGGGCACGTATATCCCTGCTCCCACTCCTGAGTGGTGTTTACACCGACGGTCCCAAGAGCCGTGCCCCTGGGGATGTTCTCCTGTGAGCTAAAAGCAGCAGCAGTCGACCTGGACCGACCCAGCGGGGTGTATTTTGAAGCTGCTGGGAAGGACTCTGGTCTTTGGAGCTATCCCTGAGCAGATGACTGACAAAGTAATGAACGGGAGGGTGCCCCTGCCTGAGAAAGCCTTGTCCGAGGGCTATGCCCGGCTGCGGTACAGGGACACGTCTCTGCTCATCTGGCAGCAGCAGCAGCAGAAACTGGAGTCAGCCCCCCCCAACACTTACCTGAGCCGCAGTCGGAGTATGTGGTACTCGCAGTACGGCAACGAAGCCATCCTGGTGCGGGACAAAAACAAGCTGGATGTCTCCAGGGACACAGGCCAATCTAAGTTTTGTGCTATTATGTAATTCTGGTGGTTTCGCAGCAGAAATCCACATGTAGAGACAAATCAGACTTGCATCAAGCTGGGGGAGATGGGTTTGCGCCATCCTCGTGGTAGAACTGTGGCTCAAGCCGTGTGTACAGGATAGGCCAAAAAGGCTGTCTGAAGTTGATGTTTGTTTTTGTTGTCGGTAGCATCAGATTTTGCATGTCATTGAGTGTGTATAACAAAAACAGTCTCGCTCGGGAACTCCTGAGCCTGTGTTTGCTGCCTAGCATCTTGGCAGGGTCCATGCTTGGGCCATGTGTTGCTTGTAAGTGACTTGTGTACTGTGAGAAACACCTGCTGTCATTTGGGAGCCATCCGCAGCAGGCACTTTTACTTGCTGGCCCTTACGTGTTGCCAAAGCTCTTCAAACGCTGGTGGGAGAGGTGAGTGCAGATCCATTTCCAAGGTTTTAGGAAGGTGATCTGCAAAACTTCCCAGCCATTACTTGTTCTGTGTGCCCCATCTCCCTGTAATTACCGCCCAGGAAGTGGTCTCTTAAAACCAGATAATGAAGTGATTTATTGTGGAGGGAAAGAATGTATAGAGAATTTCATCCAAGCCTTCAGAATGGCTGGCAGGAAAGGTGCAGTGCTGTTTCTTCCTGTGCAGAGTGAAGGGCCTTCTCTGATGCTACAGTCTGGTATTGGGGAAATAACAGGCAGGGCTTCTGGAGTCCCCTCACACAAGTTGAGAGATCCTCAGCCCATGCTTCAGGAATGGATCACCAGTGAACCACCTGAAAGGGAAGGACAGGAGAGTAACAGAAGAAAGCTCCTGTAAATACACCAAGCTCCTGTAAATACACACATCTCTTGCTAGGAGACATAAGGAAACTCCTACACAGTACGAACCTGTCCCCAGAGATCAGTTACAGAAGGAAACAAGTCTACTGATGCTTGCTTGGCATCTGAAGTTTTAAAGCATGCAGTACCTTCTAGTTCAGGTTGGAGAGCAGATTTGGCGCATGCATTTTAAAAGTTGTGCCTGGGAGTGTTTGTTTCTGGTAACTGAAGAATTTTAGGAGGGAAAAATACTCCAACTGCACTTCTGGGGAACAGAGACTTGCTTTCAGGTTGCTTGCTGACTTGCTCAAGGTGACATCAAGCTGAGAAGCCCAATCCAGCCAGCACCTAAACCTTTATTAAAAGCAAAGCAGTACCACTTCTAGGGGCACTTGTTATGTGCCCAGGGCTCAGAATTAAAGTACAACACTGGGCTTATGTTACAGACTCCCTTTATGCCCTTCCTAGGCTGCCCTGCAGCCCTGTGTGCTGAATCCAGCCGTGCTTAGGTATAGGCTTAACTTCAAGCAAATCAGTATTTGATGTAGACTTCAGTATGGATTATTTACATGCCTAAGATTAGGTGCAGTCGTTACTTCTATGGTATTTATCTAAAACATTGGGGTTGGATTTTTTTTTTTTTTTTGGTGTGTGTTTTTGAAGCACTTTATTTATTTATTTTTTAATACAGTGAAGAAGAATCTCTTCCACCTCTCCCGTGTGAGTTAAATGCTACAACGCACACATTCGAGTTTGCTGAATGTACCCGTTTTCACGTGAGACGGCAGAGGGGGGCTCTCCTCAGCCCTGATCCGTAGCACGTGTGTGCACTGCAAACCGGAGGCAGCTCTTGTGTTTTCAAGTACTCTTCATGCATGCGGTGATGTTCGGTACCGTGCTCATAAAATTAAACCTGCTGATGGACCTCAGCACTTTGCAGACCTGTGAGTTGCTCTGCACACTCAGTCCTCTTGATCTTGCCAGGACTAACTCTGAATGGGAAATACTTTGGCGTGTAAATGGTTTTTAACTGGGGAAATAAAGCACTCCACAAGATTCACAGAACTAGAGAGAGTCGGGGAGCTGCTGCCTGGTCTGAGAGCTCCCCTGGAAACTGCAGGTGCAAATGAGCCAGAGAGGTGGGTTTAGGGCCTGTCCAGCAGCCCAGTAGAGCATGTGAACTCCAGGAGTTCAACAGCACATCCCCAATACCAGCTGTTCATTTTCTTTATTTTTTTAATAGAAAAAAACCCCAAAACGAACAAACCAACCAAACAAGCCACACAGATTTTTCTCTTTTAATTTCAGTTTGAGTATTATCAGTCTCTTTTTGGTCCTGGGGCTAGTAAACCAAAATTCAATTATTTGAAGAATGTTAATTGGACTCCATGAGAATAAAAGCTTAAGCTAGATGCATCAATTCTTCCATGATTGAGGCTGGACAGGACAGTAGAGGAAGAACGTGAACACGACTGTGTTATTTTCCATATCAGTGTGTCCTTATTAGTCACAGCAGGTTTGTGGAGCAGCCGCTCTGAGCATTTCTGTAACCAGTTGTGTCGTGTTGATGCACTTGTTTAAAATGCTGTTGTAGCCTCTTTGATAAAATGCATTAAAATCATTCGAATGCATCCTTGGGAGCAGCTGGTTTTGTTTTGCACATTCATCACTCAGGCACATGTAGGGATTACAGCTGTTATCACTCCCCGGCCCCACACAGGCAGAGGGAAAGCTCAGCAGACAGGCAGTTCCTCCCTGCTGGAAATTGCCTCAGCTACTGGTGAGGCAGTGGGGAACCTCCCTCTCCCAAGTCACACTTTACCTGAGAAGGATGAGGGTCCTCCCAAGTTCCTGAGCCCAACAGCCTTGTCAAGTCTTGGTGATGCATATGGGGATAAGGACAACCTCTGTCGATACAGGTACTGGTGTGAGCCAAACCTTAGCTGGGTTCTGCCCCTCCTCAACCCCCTCTGAGCCTGGGAGAATCAGCCCTGCTTGAAGTAACTCCCTAGTACATGCTAAAGAAAAGATCCTCCTGTGAGGCTCACGGGAGATTTTTAGAGGATAGGTTGAACAAACATTTCCTTGGGGGGTATCACCGATACACAGCTACACACCTACAACAGCTAAAGCAAAACCGGTTTGCTGAAACCTTCAAGAGATGGCAGCTTTTACACCCAGTGAGCAGGAACAGTTAGAGAAAGATTAACCCTGGGGAAACCTGGCTGCTGTCACCCTTACCTTATAAATAAACCATCACGCAGATGTCCCAGAACCCCAGAGCAAGACCAACCTAAACGCTCTCCAGTGACCAAAATAGATTTTGGCCACCACACAGTAATGTCAAGACTGCTGTCAATGTGACCAGCTACACTGGGCCCCCCCTTTCCCAGCTGTGTCTTCTATGTCCCAGTCACTCCAGGCTCTCTGACTTGCAAGGTGAGCACTTGGTGGTGGAGTAGGTGCTGCTGCCAGTGCCAGTGAGAGAATCCCACGGGATCCTTCAGGTCCTGGTGGCTTGAGCGCAGGCAGCATTAACCCTGGCTGAAGTGTCCATCTCCTCTTTTTCAGCTGAACAATCACTTGCAATTCTCACATAATCAAGACCCCTTTGGATTGTCAGCTTCGAGGAAAAGTCCTTCCTTGGCTGCCCTGGTTCACTAAAGCAGCCTGAGCATTTCCCTCACCAAGAGAAGGGTCGGTGTGGAGCTTGTCCACAGCAGGTACCATCCATGACTCGCAGACCCCAGGCCAAGCTGGCAGTGCCCCTGACTTGCCCCAGCTCTGCAGACAGTCTGCCCTGTTACTGTCACACTCCAGCAGCAGTACCAGCAAAATGACTTCCAAATTATTTCCAGGCTCATGGCACTAGGTCTCCTTGTACATTTATGTTTTGGCTCCTGGCAATGCTGCCCAAAGGCCTGCTCCATCCAAGCCCTACTGGTTATCAACGGGAGCAAGAGCAACACCTGAAAAAGGAGAGCAGGGAAAGGGAGAGGAGGGGGGGAAAATATGGGATCAAACTGCACACACAAAACAATTTTTCTTTTTATTATGAAAACAAAACAAATGCCCCAGGACCAGGGTCCATCATTACCAGTAACATCAAAGATTACTTTCTAAGTCTTTTTTTTTTTTTTTTTTTTTTTTTTTTTATTTTGTTGTGTTTTTGTCCAGCAATTTGCAAAAAAAAAGCTAAACTACTTACATTGACTCATTTCTTTTCAGTAACTGACATTTACAGGAATATACTAGAAATGGCACTAAAAAGTTTTAAGAAAAAGTTACATTAAATTTGCATGCACATCATA
>JANHGN010009653.1:15491-59689 GCA_024605025.1 Megaceryle maxima
TGAATTAAAAAAAAATAAAATAAAAAAACGTCAGAGAGAGAAAAAAAAAAAAAACCCCTAAAAACCTGACCATCGTGGAACAAGAGCAGTATATTAAGGAGAGAAAGGAACACTGCAGAGTGAGGGTGATGTCCATTTTGTGGTTTGTGTCTAAGTGTCCGTAACTCATTCCGAATCGCTGCTGTCCGAGCTGGAGCCGCTGGAGCTGCTGCTCCCGGACTCAGAGGAGCTGCTGCTGCTGAGCCGGGAAGGGCCTCCGGAGGGAGCAGAGCTGGATTTCTCTGTGGGGAAGAAGGCAGCGTTGTGGTTACATGCAAAGAACTGAAATGGAGAAGGTTTGCCCGCAGCTTTCATCCTCCACGGCTCCATTCATCACTTCATTTTGCCTGGGCAGCTTACTGACCAGCAGACTGTGCTGCTGCAACAAGGCTGCTCCCATCGGCGGGTGGCAGGCGACCGAACACAGGGTTCCAGGTGTGGCCTCACTGGTGCCCAGTACAGGGGAGCGATCCCTGCCCCAGTCCTGCTGGCCACACTATTTATGACACAAGCCAGGATGCTCCTGGCCATCTTTCACACTACCACACTACGTGGGGGATTGGGCTTCATTTAATCCCACAATAGGGAAAAATAATCTGCGCTGGTCTGTACACACAGTCCTGCACAACCTAACGCAGAGAAGATTCTTCTCCCTCCAAAGGAGGAGCTGCCTCCAAGACTCCTCACATTTACCATCCAGGAGACTCTACCTGGACTAGAGCTGCCCCCACACAGCAGCTCAGTGCCCAGCAGCAACTTGCTGTGCCCTGACAGCAGTGACCAGCTGGGGTAACTGGCACAGCGACAGACCCAACAGCACAAGAAGGCAGCAGTTTTGCCTCAGGGAGAAAAGCCCATCTACACACACAGCTTACTGGGCATCGCTAGCCCAGTGAAACCAAAGCTGTTACCTTTCTTTGCAGGTTTCTTGTTGTTGTTTAGCTGCCCACTGACATCCTGTAACCGCTTTTCTAGTTCTTTCTTCTTTTCCTGAGCTAATTCTTCTTTTGACTTTGCTGCTTGCTTTTTTCCACTTGCAGCTGTGGAAGAGGAATGCACAATTTCTGAAACTGCACAGTTGCAGGTGAAAAAAGAGTGGACATCACTATTTTACAGGGCATGTAAATCTGGGCAGCCACTCTGCAGTGACCACACAGCAACTACACATCCCAGAGGAAGGGTAACATATGAAGTTGTCTAGATCATCCAATCACCATCATCTTGTAACATGCACTTTTTAAGGGAGATCTTCTGGAAAGTATTTTTAGAAGATAGAAATATCCGTGTAATAACCTTGTAGTTACAGGTTACTTACCAGCCAGTTTTATGGTCAATAGTTACACATTTGTAATTACAGAATTGTTACATGGGTTTTCTGCCCTGTAAAATAAAGTGTCCCATTAAAGGCTGTCAGAAATAAGCATCTCCCATTAAAACTTAAGATAGCTCATCCAAGAATCTACCGTGTTTTATGTTGCTTTAAATATTAAACAAAACAAGAAGGACAAATTAAAAACCCACTGAGGCAAAGGCTGGCAGACAATAGGAATGTAGCTGCTTCAGGATGGAAATAGTGAGAAGTACCAGCAATAGTCACGCTTCGGAGCAGAAATACCCCTCCAAAGGAGAAGTAATTGAACACAGGTGTCAAACCCAGGCCAGATATTTTGCCTGATTCAGCAAGGAAATACCTACTTTTCTGTGCACTGTTTTAAGGCAGCGATTTCAAAAAAAGGAACCTGGAAAGCAGAGTCCTCAGAGGGTGCACCCCTGAGCAGCAGGCACTGCAACAGACAGCACAAGAGTCTGGCTCAGGGCATACCAGTCTCAGAGGAGCTGGCATCTGAGGTTATCTGCCCTACTCTACGCTTTGGTTCTGAAACAAAAGGATGCTTCTTGCTCCTAATCACTCTGGAAAATATTTTCCAGATCTATTCCAATAGTGAAGGACTCGAGATAAAAGTACACCAAAGCAGCTTATTAAAAAGCAAAAAGAAGGGTCAAAGTCTGAGCTTTCCCACCTGAAGATACTGTGGTGAAGAAATGGAGGTGCTCTGCAAGAGTTAAGGGTATAACCCAGTAGCCACTCACTACAGGACAATTGCCTCCTAACTGATGAGCAGATGGACAGGGCCAGGACCATTTCAGGTAAGTGATTCCACTGCTATTCAGCTAGAGCTAAACTCTCAAAGGGCCACAACTCCTCCCTCTGTGAATGAGGCACCGAATGAGTCTGTCCCACACTGAACCTTACACTTGGCCAGCACGTGACCCGGGCTGATAGAGACTAGGGGCAGTGTGGTGATCAGGCCATCCAGGAAGAGCAGTTCTGGGGTGAATAGAGGACTCGGACACACCCAAAATCCACAGGTTGCCCAGATAACTTTCTGCCAAGTTCTTTATTCCCTTGGTGTTTTGGATCCCAACCATGTTTTCTGTTTCTTTCCTAATTAGATGCTAAAATATTCAGGCTAAGAAACTGATCTTCCAGATGTGCGCGCATGACACCTAACACAATGAGACTGAAACCTTTATAGTGCCTTCTAGATTCTAGATAAGTAATAAAAAGTATCACATGGGTCTTGTAGAGGAACACAATAGTCCTCCAGGTCTCCACAGCATGACATCACAGGAAGAAAGAACAGGAAAAATTAGAAATTTTCTGTACATATTTACAGGAGAAAAGAACCTCAGAGTCCCTGTTACCATATACCCAACAGCTGGATAAGAGAATCACAACACACAAGCCATGACTCCAAAACTGAGCCCAAGAGCTGGTGGGGGAAACATGTGCCCCAGGAGGTAACTTACAAAACGGTTTCCTTTGTTTTTTCTGTAAACAAGATTTCACGTATCTCTCCAGTTCTCGTAAAGTTGTGGGCTTCAACGTTTCAAAATCTATTTCTATCTCATCAGGATTGGAGTCTCTGAGGGAAGGTTCCCGTGACTGGATGATGTGCACCACCCTGCCCAGCTTCTCCCCAGGCAGGCGGTTGATGTCCAAGCTGAGCTGTCGTTTCTCATCGTAGGTCATGGGCAGACCTTCCTCCTCCTCGTCCGAATCGTAGGTTGCAGATGCCTGTTTGCCTCCTTTCTTGGGCTGCCTGGGGAGGGGGTTGGCAAGCATGGAAACATTCATGGGTATATAGAACCGACTGAGATATTTTTTCCTAACCCCCCTTACAACAAATACCCCAATGCTCGTGGCTTTGAACCTCTAGCCAGATAGCTTGAACAGCACCACAACTGCTGAAAAAAAGTTTAGAAATGTGAGATTGGCTGTTCTATTATATTTTAGCTCTGCAAGGCAGGGCAAGAAGCCCATGTAGCAGCAGGGGGCAGCCACGAAATGGCACGTTGTTGCTGGCTGCCCAAGAGGCAGAAAGCAAAAGCTTATCTGAGAGCAATCAGGCAGGGATTCAGAATGAGTTGGACAGTGGAAATATGGTTCTGCTGCCAGCTCCAGCTTAAGACTCCCTGGAGTTGTCTGGGAACAGGGACACTATTCAACAGTGAATTAACTGCTCTGACAACTAAGCTTCACCAGGAATGCAATGGGGACAAAGGGGACAGGAGAACTGGGCTGGAAGCTCCTGGCATTTCCCCTTAAGGCAACTTGCAGAAGGCAGGTTCTCACCTGTTAGCTGTGGTTGTGCTGTTTGCTTTCTTGGCCGGGGCTTTCTTCTGTTGGGTTTGTTTTGGTGGTTGAGCCACCTTGGGTTTCTTCTCCTCCTCGACTTTTACTTTGTGCTTTTCCTTTTCCTTCTCTTTATCTTTCTTTTTCTTCTCTTTTTCCTTCTTCTCTTTTTTTTTCTTTGGTTTGTTCACTGGCGCTTGTGACAAGGCAGCTAGCTGCTCATGGACGGCCTTTAGCTAGGGGAGAACAACGAAAAAAATTCATCAGACTTCAAGGTAAAATAACTGATGCCTCTACATACGCTTTCTCTGCATCCCAACATACAAGGAAATCCCAAGTAGATCACTGACCAAGCAGTCTAGTGACTGAACACAGGAGACTTTGCTTGATTTGCAGTAATTTTTTAAACGCAGCTCAAGTACGCAGACACTGTCTCCAATTATGACATCATTCTTGTTTTAGAGGGGCAAATAAAAATTAAGCTTAACAGCTCCATCTAGAGTGGAGCTTCTGGAATCCTGGGTTCACCTCTTGGATCTCTTACTAGTAAGCTATTTTATTAATCTTTGTTGTATTAGGATAGCACACGTAAGCTTTGGCATTGTGTATGTGGGCAAGGAAGGTTGTGGCTTAAGTGTCTGCAACCACACCAGTCAGAAGAGGTCATTTCTACAGACAGGGTACAGGGGACAATAACCCAACAGGAACCTTGTGACAGATTTTGTTACACCTGAGCTTTCATACAAAATGTGTGTTTCTGTTCTTCCCAAACGCCTACTATAGTGAGCACCTTCACTCAAGGTCTGGGATCCCAGAAGGAAGCACAGAGCATCTGCACCAAGAACAGCTATCTCAGAGAAAATTCTTGTTACATCCAACATGCACTTATTTCACAGATGAGCATTCTCCCCCTTTGGCTGGCAGAAGGGGGCATTGCTTGGCTGCATCCCTGCCTCGAGAGACTTTTTAAAAGCAAAATGAAACCCTTCCTCCTGCTACGCCCTTCCTACTGCGCAGACACAGAGCTTGGCTGTTGCGATACCTGCTCCTGGAGCTCTGCCAGCCGAGTCGCTCGCTCTTCTTCCGAGTCCGAGCTGTCCGAGTCGGAAGAGCTCTCCTCGCTGCTGTGACTGCTCTCTGTGCTTTTGCTCACCACCGGTGCTGTTGGTGGAGGTGCAGGTGGGGCCTCTGCAGGCTCATCAGGCATTTTTGCGAACCTCATCTCAAAGACATCCTATAAAAAGGGGGAAATAACTGGTGAGAAAAGGAGCTTCACCCACAAATACCTCACTCTGGCCTTTTAAATACACCAGTCACCCCACCACGGTCAGGGTCTTGCTGCCCTACACAAGGTGCTGTAAAAGAAAATAACGTACAGATGGGCATGTATATTCTGTAAGCCCAAGAAAATTCTCATTACTTTATACATCAATGATTATAACATCTTAAGAGTAGAACGTGGCTTTGGGCCACACCATTTGAAGAGCACAACAGTTCTGCAGCACAGAATGTGGCTCTTTCCAAGGGTTGGAGGAATCACTGACTCTCCCTTGTTGGTGCCAAGAACAGATCCACAGTCACATCTCTGAATGGACACCTTGTAGCTGAACTAAACGTACTCTGGAAGACACCTTTACCTGGAGCTTCCTGGCCATCGCTACCACTTCGTGGTCTGGAGGATTGTACTTGTAACAATTAGAGAACATTAACCGAATATCTGCTGCAAAACCTTGTGCATCCTGGTATTCCCGACTGTCCATTTTTTTCTGCAAACAAACAAGCCAAAGGGAAAGGGGAGAAAAAGCCATAAGCAAAAGACATTTGTAGCAACTGCATGGAGGACACGTGCATTTTGGAGACAGTTCACAACAGCTTCAAAAATCACATTTGTCTAAGAGAACAGTAGTTTGATCTGGCTTATTGGTTCCTAAATAACACTCTTTGTAGTTTCTGCTTTTTAAAACAAGCAAGCAAACAAACACTGGACAGCCAGGGAACTTAATATTGCTCCGTAACAGTTTAAACACTTTAAAATTGTAACTTTGGGCTGGTTTATTTCTACACAGTACTATATAACACTGTCAGGGTCCACATTCTACCAGAAAAGAGAGTAATTCAGAAAAAGGGTTTGCTGGATCAGAAACAAATGTAAACAAGGATCAAGGACAGGAAGAGCAGGAGTCGACCACCAGCCATGTTGCAGTTAGAGGAGCACCTTAGGTGTGTATTTCTACATGGTTCTTGGGTATATTTGCCCTTTAAATCTGAACGAGCAATAAAGATCATCACCATCCATCCCAGCTTCCTGCTAACACAGGGGATGCTTTTGATTCCTACAGCAAGACAGGTATTTGCAGTTCAACCATACCACCTACTATTGATGTAAAAGTCCAGCTGATAGAGAATGGATGCAGAATTCACCCTTTATGAACCTATTCATAATGTTATTTCTGAGGATAAGTATCAGGAGTGAAATATTTGCACCTTGTTCCTTTCTCCTATTTTCCAGCTCTCACTTTTGCCCATTTTTTCTTCTTGTTTGGGATTGAATGACTTGAGTTTAGAGAACAGATTGTAGCATTCCTAGAACTTAATTGATTTTATGCATATATTACTACTATGTATAAAACCTTAGCTCCAATTACTCCTACTAAAAGGAACAAGCAGCTAACACTGGATTTCATTTGCATTTAAAAGACCTGGGCTTAAAGAAATTCTCTATTTGCCAAGCGCTCGAAGGCCTCCCTTTTGTATGCCTTGTGCACCTGTATCCCCGTGAAGGGAAGTGGCTGCCTGGCAGACAGGCTGCAAACGTGGTCTGGGAAGACCTGTTCCCAGTCTGAGCAGAAAGCAGGGCTGCTCAGGGGCCATAACCCATGCTGGAAGCCTTAACACAAGTAAAATTTGTTCAATGGAAGCTACAGATACTTCATAGCCACACAGGAGACCTTTTAACTGTCCTGAAACACTGCAAGGGCTCCTAGAACTGTTTTTGTTCCTAACAGGGCAGAATTTCACCTCCAGGGATGCAGCTTTAGAGGGACCTGCATGCGGGGTGGTGACATTCCTGTGGCTTCTCTCCCTGCTGTGCTGCAGCTGGACATCTTGTCAAACTTTTGTCACAAAACCTCAGTCTCTTGGTAAATGAATGAGGAGACAGCCTCTAGCCACAGCAGAGACAGCAAGGGAACGAGGGTTGTGCTTCTGTCTGAAGGAGAGCTGGCTGAAAAGATTCTGAGGCCAATTCCAAAGCAAAACACATGGTGAAACGAAAGAGCCCAATTTATTTTAAAATACATCTTACTGCATGAAAGGCCTTTTTGATGTGCTTATATTTGTCTGGCACACTCAATGGCTGATTACTGCCTATGAAATACATGCCAGTGTCCGAGGCTTCGCTTTCATCCAAACACAACAGTTTTCTAGCCTAACAGTTTTAATCTGTGGATTTCTGTTTTGTTTTCTTGTAAAGAATAATTAACCTAACAAAAGAAAAAAGAAGGACTTTAAATTGTTAGGCTGGAATATCTTTGCTTGCAAACTCACTTTGAGATACCCAGCTGCTTAAAAAAAGTTGTTAGACTTAAAATTGCAAGTCAGGACTTACAGACAAGCAGGACTGGCACAGAGCTGCTCCGTTCTCTGCCCTATGCAACATTTACCTCTGCAATCTCATTTTTCCCTCAGCAATCAATTCAATTGTTTCATATTTATTAACGTTCAGGAATCCATTTGCCAAATGCCTGTCACTTGCTCTAAAGTGAGTCTTGCCCTGTCCACGGAGGAGGCAGAGAAATCTCTGTTCCCTCCCTTGCAGCAATCTTTTACGTGTTTGAAGATCTAACAGGGCCCCTTTCCATTGTCTCCTCTCCAAAACTAAACTGAACATTGTGCCCTCAAAGGACATGCCAGGGCAGATGCTGACAAGGGACAGGGCCACACAGGTCCAGCAACCTTGCAGAGAAAATGCCATCTCTGTTGTCTAGTAAGGACTCAGTCCAATTTCAGGGGGTCTAATTGTACCTTACAGAAGCTGCCTCAAGAGCAGCTGCTTTGTGAAGCTGCGTTTGTACTCTAAAATAGGTGAAACTAAAGAAGTCTTTAAGAATTCCCCCCAGATAATGTCTCCTTGCTTTCAGGAGCCCAAACTCAGCTGCTCTGAAATCACAGCCGTTCACTGCAGGGAGGTTACCTGGTGAGCACAGTTAGAGCCCTGGAGGTAGCACTTTATTCCTCAAGTAAACACCTTGTATATGTAAGTCCTCTCGCACAGCGAGGGACTGCTGCTTGTTCACCACTGAGTAAGCCAAAGGCAGAGACAACCAGATTGCTGCTGCTGAGCCAGCAGCCAGAGGAAGGAGCAAGAGGTGCTCCAGTTCCCGACAGCTCCATCGCGAGCACAGCATCTTTGACTTCCCAACACCAAAGCTCCCCAGCATGAGGGGGACATGAACACACTGCAAGTGGGCCCTGTGGACAGGGCAGTGGAAACACGGTGCTGCTGCAGCTTTAGAGCAACTGTTTCACCTGCTACAGGGAATTAGGGCTGCTGCTGCTTAGTTGTTAAAGCATAACCCTGCTTCTCCTCATGCTTTCATCCCTTCCTCTTTCTACTCAGAGCAGTTCTGCTCTTTCCTGCTCTGTGATGACTATGAAAGAGTTGAGGTGGAGATGAGCTCATTGATCTCGTCCTTTTGGCTCTTCCCACCACTCTCAGTCCTAGCTCCAGCACTGCACTTCAGCACATCCCTCTGCTCCTGGCTGCAACAAGCTACAGCCCCTCCACCTCTCACCTGCAACTAGTACAGTCATGACAGCCAACCTGCCTCCTCCACCAAACACACACCAAAAAAATCTCCACATCCTTCTAAAGCACACCTCTGCTGCGTGCACAGCCTGAAATAAAAATGCTCCAGGACATGGAAGGATATTCTCTGAATAAAATCAAACCTGATATAACCAGAGAGCCAAAGAGACAAGCAACCAGGTATTGGAGAATCTGTTACAAATGCAGCAATGCTTATGTTTTACTTTCTCACATAATTCCTTCAAGATTAGTTTGAAGGCCATTAGTTGTGCTGTTTTACCACAGCCATTGTCACTTGTGCAGAATTAAATCTATAACCTCTCAGAGCCACAAAGTCCTGACACTGGAGAATGTCACTGCCTGCAAATGGCAGGCTTCTGTTCCACGCAGTTAATGAATTATAGACTACATCTCAGAGAAGTCACACTATGATCTACAGGCCAAGAGCAACGATAATAAAACATTCCATAAAAAAACAATACCAGACAGCACTTCAAACAAGTTTATTAAGAAAAATACTACCATGTGGAAAGACAAACCCCGAGTCTTTATATAGAAAAAGACTCCACTGGGTCTGCTATTAACTTGTCTCCAGTTTTCTGCCCTATCCTAGTAAGGTACAGAGGAGAGCATCAGCTGTACTTGCAGAAAAAAAGGCAGGTGTACACTTTTAAAACAATGAAGTTTAGTACTATAAAGAGATTTACGTGTCAAGACATCACTGACCCAAACCACAGCTTTGCACTTAGATTGTGCACAATACAGCCCAGCATCTCTTGCAGTAAGAAGCCACCTAACCACACATGGAAACACCAGCTTTGAGAGAGTTGGGATTTCACTCTTTCCATCTCTCTACCCTCACTGCATTCACCCAGGGCTTCATCTACCAGGCTGCAGGTATCTGGAGACCCACAGCATCCCTAGCAAGTCAAGGGAGTGTGACTGAGCTGAGAACAGGTCTAAAAGGATGAAGTTTACCAGCAGTCCCACTGAAGTCAGCATGGTAACAAAATCAGTTCATCTAGGACACGATCATCTAACAACTTGTGTTCACGAGACTAGCAGAGAAAAGGTTTTCAATAGCACTTACCTCTCTATCATGGTATCAAAAAGAACAGTTGCACTGAGCAAAAGGTGCTTCTTCCCATCTTGGTTGTTTCTGTGAACCAGATACACTTTAAAATTCCTTTAAAGCTACTGGCCAGTTTATAGACTCTTAGAACAGATTTTTGACATGTAGCCTACAATAACCAGGGGCAAACGTAAACTGTATGCACACTAAACAGAACGTCAGATATGAAGGTTCCTGTTGCCATCTAAGTACTGTACCTCTGATCTGACTTGAACACCACCAAAAACCCCATCTGCAACCTGGTCCTGCTCCCAGCCCACTCACTGGCATCAGAGGACCAAGGTGAGACTCAGCTGAGAAGGTGGTGACTCCTGTCAGGGAGCACATCAGAGTGTGTAAGCAACCCTGCTTTGAGCAGGAGGCAGGCCTCCTGATCAACCTAAATCATTCATTAGCCTGTGATCCCAGCCACATGGATGGACCTCCAAGCTGGTGGAGAAGAGCAACTGCAATACAAAGTGAAGTGAGCAGAGCCTGACAGCAAGTCATATAATTAATGCACAAGGATTAAGCAGCACTAAGCAGCCAAAATCAGCAAGACAGTGAACTCACTGCAGTACCAAAAACTGAAGGGAGCTTCTTCCTTCCTTACCTGCACTCAAGAGCAAGAGAAAATGGAAACTTACCCAAGAAAATGCTGGAACCTTCCTCTATAAGCAGAACATCAGAGCCAGGCACCAGTGCTTCAGCTTCACAAACTGCCATGTTCAACCTAGCCCCTTCTCCTGCTTTTACCACTATGTTTCAGAATCTCCCTTGCCCACAGCTCAATTCACCCTTGGTCTTGCCCTCCTCTCCTACGAGGAAATTGCTGCAGGACCTTAACACAGCTCATCTTAATTGCAAGTCCAAAGCACTACACCTTGCACTGGCTTTTGTAAGCAAAGCACCAGCACTGCAAGCTCAGGAGGAGCTGAGCTCTGAGCTGAGCTCCACCAGAGCTTACTTACAGTGCTTCTGCCAGCTCAGAAACGGTCTTTTCTGTACAAACCCAATCAAATAACAGTAATTAGTACCTAGATAGTGCCTCCATATATCTGTCCTCACAACAGCCCTGTGAGGTAGGTTAAGTGTTATCTCTATTTTATGACAGGGAAAACTATGGCACCAAGCTGTGGAAAAACTTGCCCAGGACCATAGCATCAGAATGGCAATTAAAACACAGACACTGGTAACTCCTGGTTTAATCCTCAATGCATAAACCATGACAACTATTCTCTCACCACTAAATAATACATCTAAAATACTCATTAAAATATTGCTGCTGTAGTATCAGGGCATGATACGCTGCTTCCAGGCACTAGGTAGGATTTGCTAAGGAACATGAAAGGAACCAGGAATGCAGCCACCCTTTTGTCACCTGGGTATTTAGACAATCCCAGGCACTGGCTGAGCTGGCAGCAAATCACTCCTGACATGCCAGTGAAAGCCAGCAGAAATACCTTTGCTTCCTGCACGTGGAGGAAAGTCTCACCTCCACCAACACTGATTCCAATGGCTGGCTCATGAGCAGAAGATGGGAACTGGAACAACATGGCTTTGCTCCGTGGATGTTTAAGAGGGATTCAGAAAACCTCCCAATCTACTGGGAAAAACACCTTGAATATCAAACCACGCTAAGCTCTTGAAGAGCCAAGCACAAACCACACAAGCATCACATTATTTCCTCCCATCCATGAGCACCAGGCGATCATCATGTTCCAGTTGGAATTGCTCAGCGTAAGCCTATCTGGACCACACATCGTGCCAACAAGTAGGCAGGCAGCAGCTTCTGGAAAGGGGATACTATCAATCGAATGCTACGAAACACAGCACCTCTTCTCGGAGTGCAAGACAATCCCAAGGACACAAGTTTAAATAGATGGACTATCCATAAAGAGGAGAGGGTGCCATCATACAGTCTGCTTTGCAGGGCAGGAAAAAAAAAAAAAAAAAAAAGAGCCACCAGGTAAAAAAAAAAGAAAAAAAAAAAAAAAAAAAAAAAAAGGGAAAAAAAAAAAGGGGGGGGAAGGAAACAAAATATAAAAATATCCAGATGATATCCAAACAGGTTGTTTTCCACCCTTGTCCCTTTCCCCTCCCCCAGAAGGAGCCAGCCCTCTGCAACCAGAGGGCTGTGACACCCTGCAAAAGAGGTGGTAAATGTGGACGTACTTTAACAGTACTGAGATCCATGGGGTGTTTGATAATATCATGATAGTCATGTAATTCCAAGGCCTCTGCATCAACAGGCTTGTAAAAGGGCCATGCATAGGCTGCATGCTTCTTCGAGAGCATCTCCTTGAGAATGCTGTCACAGTACTTGAGGTGCTCAGAGAGTTTGCCTTTCTTCCCTGCATGCTGGGGGACCTCTCCGTCTTCAAGGTCTTTCTTTGGTGGTTTGATGGGCCGGCCGCCGCTCTCGCGTCGAGCGATGATTTTGGCCTGCTTGGGGTCCGAGAGGGGCGTGGGTGACTCGCTTCGGCTGGCAGTGATGGCGGAGGTGGTGGGGGTTGTCGTGTCTGCTTTCCGCTTCACTCCCTTTTTCTGAAACAGCAGATGGACAGACCTCATGAGTACATGCCCAGCTCTCGTGCTTCGCTAGCAGAAACCTAGCACAGTTCATCCTTACTTCTGAGATCTGCCTGCCCTCTGACAGAAAATACAATTACCGGGATAAACGGGACTTGTGACCAGAGGCTTCAACAGGCCATTCAGTGACTACAACACGATGTATTACTACACGTCATCTGAGCCACAGTAACCAGCCATCTGCACATCTCCAACCCAACCCCAAACACGATGCAAAATGTGTTAGCTCTACGTATTTCATGGAGATTTAAACCAAGGACTCTTACCTCACGTTTGCCAAGGGAAAGGAGTGCGCCCAGTCGATTACTGCAGCTCAGCTGATGCATCGTGACTTAGTAAGTGTCAGTAACTTAACCACATGTCTGAGTCCCCAGTGGCAGGATCAGGCTATAAGTTCTGAACCAAAGCATATTAATCACCAAAGACCCATGAGACCTCACTCCCTTGAATTTAGTGGGTGTGCTAAAGTCGATTTGCTTGTTATGGACAAGAGCAAGAATTTAATGATTCTGCCTTAAGCAAATAAAGCCCCTCTCACATAAATTCAAGCTGTGTCTGTCCGGTCAGCTCTCTTGTGCTCTTGTGAAGGATTTATTTCTCTGAGGAGAGAAGGAAAGGAGGGAAAAAAGTTCCTTAGGGAAATCTAAAGGAAATCTTAAGTAAATCCCAAGCAGAATTATTTTTGCAGTGTGTATTTGGCAAATTCACTTCTGGGTTCAACCTTAAGTTTTAATATTAAAACGGATTCTCAGAAACAAGTTATGTGGACAGAAACTGAAGCACGAGACAGGCTGCTGAGGAGGACAGCTTAGCTGCAAGAAGACATGACTTACAATTTTTCTAGTAATTCCCAACTATGGGGTTAAATAAGCAAACCAATTCTGTGGCTCTGCTGGTCCATGCAACCTCCCACTAGAGAACACCAACATTGCTGCAGTCATTTCCCCAGTTTAGAAAAAACCCAGCTTTCTCTGAGCTGTGCTTTCATCATTTTTAAAGCAATACATGGCTTGCTAGGAAAATTCCAATTATTTAGAGCAACATTTTCATTTACCCATAAATTAACATACTAAATAGCAAAACGCCAGTGACAACTCCCAGGAGATTACTCAGTAAGGAAGACAGAAGTAATGCACCCAAAACCTGCAGGCAACATCAGTCTCCTCCAACTGGAGTGACAGGCTTGTCTCAAACTGGTTTATGGCAGAGAGGAACATTCCTAGTGCTGGAGTCTGTAAACCTTAAAGGAATAGCTCCAGAAAAATCAGTGGCTCAGTCAGAGGGAAGAGATGCATGGTACAAAATGGGGGAAGTCTCCAAGAGCCCTCTGGTTCACAGACCATTGGCAGTTGCTAAGGCTATGGCCAGGTGAGAACTTGGATCTGAGCTGGAGCAATTACATAGTCGACATCAATCACCACAGCTGGGGTGCAGTAAAACTGTTCTCAAGCCTCTCAAACTCGACAGCAAGCACTTGCCTGAGCCCACCCCAAAGGGACACCAACGGCCAGAGAAGCAGGGAGTCCAACGCAAAGAGGAGGAATGGCCGTAACCGGCAGCGAGCAGATGACAATAGAGCGCTGCTCCGCAACACTGCCTTCTGAAGAGGAAGGGGTCGGGTTCTCCATTTACCTTGACGACCGGTGGCGTAGGAGGCACCACGGGCATTATCGGAGCAGCAGGCGGCGGGGGAGCAGCGGCGGGAGGGGCAGTGACAGGCGGGACATTAGCAGTGATGGTTGGCACAGGGGTGGCAGCAATGACGGGCGTCTGAGACACGGCTGGAGGGACGTTCTGGAACGGGGCCGGTGGGGAGACGGAAGACACGGCCACTGCTTGCTGCGTTCCTTTCGAATGACAAAGGGAAAATGCACTGCAATGTACTGATGGTTACAAGTGCCAACAAGACATGGGGAACAAAGTGACGCTGGTGTTGCCGGACTGTGCAATCGTGGGCTTGGCAAAGGCTCCCAGTCTAAGGCCACAGGAAGAGCATGAAGGACACAGGGTGATTTCTGTGGTGCTGTTACCCAGGAGTCAACAAAAACAGAAAGAAATCACTGACCTAAGTCCTTGTACCATGAGCTTTAGGCCAGCCACATGCAAGCTTTGCACACGGGGTGTGCGCTGCTCTGGGACAGTCCTCACCCCTCCTGTGCTCTCAGAGCTACTCTGTGCTCAACAAAAAAGCAGAGTTCAAGGAGAGGTAACAAAGGAAGACGGCTCTTTTGGACAGACATCAATTTGGGAGTGTTTTAACTATGAGGGACAAATGGTAACAACCACTGCCCCAAGGCCAGCTAAACACCCAAGAGTCCCCACGCACTTCAGATTTGCCACAAGTTATACAACAAAAGAAACCGAGCTGGAAGCAGAGCCTAAGTCCCCTGAAAGCCAGGCAAATCTCTCTTGTGCTAGACCTGTCTACTAGCGTAAAGTTAAAGGGGACAAATCAAGTAATAACCAAAGTATCAATAGTCTTCTTTGTTTTTATAGCAGCTTTTATCATGTTAATATGCTAAAAAGACACATCATCACAAATTTCTTGAAGCTTGGATGAAGCTGTAGCTTAATTTGGCACCTGAGATGGGGAAAACAAAAGAGGAACAGTTGACTTTCCCAGAGCAACAATTAGACCTTGTTTACAGGAAAGAAAAAAAAAAAAAATTGCCACAGTTTAATTCAGCCCCCACAAGCTCGTTTATGAACTGTGCTTAGACATTTTAGTCCTAAGTCCATTTAAAAATCAACTCTAGGTAAGCTGAACCAAACTCCAGTTTCTACTGGCATGGAAGTGTCTACACAGCCTTTTGCTATGGCTTAATAAATCCTTTCTGTTGATCCTTATTCTACAATGTTTCAACCATCCGTGAAAAGAAAAAAAAACCCCAAAAACCCCAAAACGTTTTTAGGGGACTGGCAAGACTTGAGTTCAAGCTTCTGCTGTGTCAGAGTTCTGCCAGGACCTTGGGCGAGCTGGATAAACCCAGGTCTATGCATGGTCTGTCGCTTGCAGCAGACTGGCACATCTACTCTGTCACCTCTTGCCTTGGTTTCTTTTTTGCATACAGGAAGCAACAGCATTGCCCTCCCGCACTGAAGCGCTGCGTGGGTGGGCAAGTCACAGATGGCAAGATGTCTGTGTGGCAAATGCAGAGTGGCCCTAAGACAGACAAGCCCTGAGACACTGGGTGAACACTGAGACATCTCACACTTTGCACTGCTTTAGCTGTTACACGCTCCCTTCCCGTTTGCAAAGCCGGGCAGCTTGGAAGGTGGGTCAGGCTGATAACATTTAGTATCACTGGGGAGGGTTAATACCTGCACTCTGCGTGCCTGATGATGGCTTGCGACCTTTGCCTTTAGGAACTGGGGGTAATAATTCGACTTCCTCCTGAGGCATCTGGGCAACCTTCTGCAGAAATATCTTCTCCAGGGCTTGGGCCATGAGAACGATGTCATCTGTGGGCTGCAGAAAGAGGAATACAAGCCCATGCTGTATCATCCACATATGAGAAGCAGAGAGGTTCAAGATCAGGCACTGAAACCCCCAGTGACACTGCCCTTCAAATAAATGATGGTTTCTCATCTCCAACAACAGACAGACTAGCTCTTCTCCCTCCTTGCGTGCTACCCTCCTGCTCTCCTGTTCTGGTCCAGCATGCAATAATTACAGCCCCTAAGTACGCTGCATCTAGAGTTATCAGCACTGCAGTAGGAGCCTGGTAACTAGCATCCTGTGCAAGACAGTGGAAGCAGCAAACTGGAACAGATGAGCTGTCCTCCCCTGCTTGCCAGCAGGTCCAAAAGAGAAGTGTAAACACACACACTGTGGCTCAAACTAATTAATTTGTTTATTGCAGTTTGTTCTCCAGTATGGGTTAATGATGACAAACCGCTGTAGAAAACATAATACAAAGAACAGAGGCTTTTAACAATCTAACAAAACGGCCAACAAGCCAAACCCAAAATAATAATAAGCAATCTAAAGGTAAGCATGGATGAGACACAGGCAGAGAACAGAGTTACACTTCCTGAACTGCTCTCTGCTGCTGAGAGATACCATTTGCTGTCAGACAGCCAGAGTAACACGTCACACTAACGCCCCCCAGGACACCTGCAAAGCACTACATAAACCATAGCTCATCTTAAAAGAATTCCCAACTGAAAATAAAAGGACTAAAATCTCGCTACGTAACCCCAGAAGAGAAATCTACCTATAATTAAAAGGAACATTTGCCATTTTAACTAGTCTGGGGGAAGAAAGAGAGAGCACAAAGACAGCTTTGTGCGTTTCAAGTAATGTGGTTGCAATTAGTGGCATTTCAAATCCTCGCGAGGAGAGCCCAGAGCGCAGCGGAGCTGGCCCTGTTCAAAACCTGCACTCTTAACAGTTGTAGGTGGGTCTTTTCTAGGCAGTTGCCCCAGCAAAAGGCTTGTCTCTGCTCTTTACCTTGTTGTAGATGTAACAATTTGTAAACATGGTGTTGAAATCCTGCATACATTCACTGGCACTCCAGTAGTAGTTATGTTCCAGGCGCTTTTTGATCGTCCCCATGTCCATGGGGTTTTTTATTATTTTGTGATAATCCTGTTGGAGAAACAGGAAAGACATTACATCTCCTGATACACAGAGTGTTGTTCACATCTCCCTCTAGTCCCAGTTTTCTCCTCATTCCCCCTCCCAAAAATGACAAAGTTTTTGTGGCATTGTAAATTTCACCTTTGCTTTTGTTAATTTTCTAATGTGTAGCTTTTTAGTCTATCACTATTATAACCTTGACTACAAAGCCCAAAAACTCCTTCCACAACCACCAGTGTCCCCAAGTGCCAAGTGCTCAGAAGAGCATAGGCTTCGAGACTACCGAATCAGACAGAGGTGGGAGGACGGGTGGAGACACACAGAAGTAAACAGAGGCAAGCTATGAAGGAAGCACTACGCTTGCTTCAGCTGCTCCAAGGCAGCTGGGCTGCACGCTCTTCTCTTCCCTCACTAAGTGCAGGCCAGTTTTCTCCCTCAGAGTCCTGCACCTCTCCAGCTCTGAAAGACATCATCATCATCTAATTCAGTGAGTTTAAGAACATTCACAGAAATCCCCCAAAGCAACCTAACCATTCTGAACCGGTGATCAGAAAACTGACCTCCCCAACACAAAGCTTTCCGAGACCAGAACACCGAGCAGAAGGTGATAGGTAACGTACCGGCAGATTCAATTTAATTGCATCAACAGGTTGGTAAAAAGGCCAAGCAAACTGATGCTTCCATAAGGTCTTTACCACAACATTTTGCATATACTGCAACTGGTTGGTTTTCCGGCCAGGCTTATTAGGATTAGTGACCTCCGGAGGCGGCGGATTCACAGGGCCCTGAGGAGCCTGGATTGCTGATGTGACTGTCGACATTTTCCTGCTCTTGCTCTCACTCGCTGTCACAGCAGCAGCAACTGGGAGATTTTCTTTCTTCCTTTATGCTCCCTGAATGGGACTGACATCCCATTTCCAGGGTCCAACCATGCAACCTAGATCAAATGAGAGGAAGAGGACAATGTGTAAATACAGATGATGCAGTCATGTTCAGACACTTCTGCTGTTAAGCATTTGAACTTGGGCTCTTTACCCCATCTGCTTCATTCCCTGTAACACACTTTATCTTGATGATGGGCACAGTTCAAGACACAAGTGACAGTGGAACAGCAATGACCAAGTTAAAGCCTGCAGAGAGCCATTAAGCTTCACAGGACTAGTTCTTGCTTCTCTGGCTCAGCGAGCATCTTCATGAAAAGAAAACACATGGGGTAGCGTGCGAATACGGTTAGGAAACAGTTAGGATGTCATGCTGGGACTCCCATGAACATTCTGATCCAACCTAGTAAATCCATAGCTTGCAGCTCTATGTGAACTTAACTATGTTGTCTCTATACCCACACTGGCTGGCACCGAGTCATCTTACCAGTTTCTAAACTGGTGGTTAGTCTAAAATCCTGTATTCAAGAGCAGATGACAGCTGTCAGAGGAGCTCGATCCAGAGAAGTGGAAGAAGGAGCAGAGGGAGGTGCTGTGAACATTTGTGAATGAAAGGTGTCACCAGAAACATCCCAACATGAAGTGATCCTCAATTTGAATCTCATAAATGTCTTACTACATCCCTTACTACATGTACCTGACTGGGAACTTCATTTCATATGGAAGACTCAAGATACAGGCTCAATGTAAGCAATAGTTAATGTAATACTAATATCCCATGACCCAGCTAAGAGAGCACCGTCGTGCGCTCTCATAAAGACATATGCAAGATACAGAAGGAGACACTATCACATTATTTCATTCTATGTTTTCCTCAGCAAACTGCAGGGAAAAGAAATGGTGTAGTATCACTGTGACTTGTATACCATATGGTAAACAGCTTTGCTATGTCAACTTCCATAAACTTTTGATATTTCAATTCACATCAGGACTGCAGCTACTCTTCTCATGGCAAACAGACCACAATCACTTTAGAGGGGCAAATTATTTCAGAAATGTTCAGAAAGCCACACAAATACTCTCACTAACATATGCTTCTTGGTTGCACAGAGAAACATGAGCAGAGACAGAAGCTGCAGTAATAGAGGAAGGAGGAGAGAGCCAGCATGATGTCCTAGGAAAAAAACCAAAAAAAATCCAAAACCTTCTTTGATACATCCCTAATCATCTCTACTGAGTATCTGGACTAAATACAGAGCATCAACTTACCCTTTGAATTGCTGATTAGATGACGGCAAAAAATAAACACAGCTAATTTGGGGGATTTTTACAAAGACAGATGTGTACAAACAAACAGATCTGCAGCAGAGAGGGATGTTTAAACACTGGTCTTCTCAGGCTTGCCGAGGTAGCAGAGGTATTTGCATTCCAGCAGCCAGCTGCTGCCCCAGCAGATCTGTAACCAGGAGGACCCTCCACCGCCCCAGTGATGTTGTGGCACAGGGAAGCACACCCTGAAGCAGCTGATGCTCCAGGTGCCACAGCCACCAGGGACACCAGAGTGCTCCAGGTGCTGTGGTAACTGGGTGCACCTTGCCATAGACCAGTTTAGCTTGGCTCAGAGGTGTCCTTGGCTCCAGAAACCAGATCTGGTTTATTTCTTTAGAGTTAATTGTATAGTTTGGGGTTTTTTTTTTGTTTGTTTGTTTGTTTTTTTTTTTTTACAGTGCTCCTATGGAAAATGAGAATGTTAAAAAACCTAAACCAAATCTGTGTGCGAGTACATGTGCTTATGTGCAGAGAACAGACTAGAGCAGCTCTGACTCTGCCACCATCCATTATATTCCAAGAACATAGAGAAGGCAGAAATGACAGTAGGGCTTCCCTGTGCCATGTATCTGGCAAGATCCAGCATCGGGCCTCTGGTCCCTATTCTTTGATAGCTCAAGAGCCCAGCTTGGTAGTTCAAAAAGGATCAGTCTCTGTTCCCCAGCTCTTGGGCATGCAGGGTGATCACCAAGCAGCCAGGAGGGACACCCTGGCATCCTCTGGGCAAGGAGTTTCAAAACTAGGATGTTACTTGGGATTTCAGATTTGGAAGAAACTGGGGAAGCATTTTCTTCTGATGTTCTATCAACTCAAAGCAGCAGCATAAATCTTGCAAAATGCAATCTTTAGATCAAGTGGGGCAGAATAGAGAAAGAATTACAAAGAAGAAAAGATAATGAGAAAGTTTCACTCAGTCTCCTCCCAGGCAGCTCTCTGCATGGATTTCAGACCCCAAGGCCTCTGAGCAACATCCATCATCCAAGTGTACTCAATGCTGACTGCAGGCCCCTAGTGACCACCACCGAAGCATTTTGTTTGCTGTCTTCTTGATTAACAAACTGTATCCAATGCAAGGATTGATAGGAAATAAAATGCCCACAGAGAGCAATTCCTACTACTATAGAGCACTGCAGTCACAAGTTGGAAACTGTGCAGTGTAACTTAAGTCTTCCCTTTAAATAACCTAAGGTTAACCACAACGATTCTATTTTCATTTTAATTTCTTGATGTTCTCCTACCTCTCAAACTCCATTTGATATGGATTTTTAAATTAATTTTTATTAAAGCCCAGAACTGTAATTCAAAAACCACAGATCTAGCTCCTTTCTCTCCTAAGCTCCCTCTCTGACCTTAGCCCAAGGCGTTCAGTATCTTCACACCACAGCTCCTCTGGGTCATGGAGATAGTGACAGTTCCTTTCTGTCTTGCTCTGCTCCACCCTGCAGACTCTGCAGGACGTGCGCTGCCTCTTCATGTGCACATTTTGATTATTAAGCTTAAACAAGGCTTGTGTAGTTCACATAAGAGAGGCCTGTAACAGTCATCGGTGACACAACTCAGAAAGGATTTTAATTAAGAACATTACCAAAAGCAGGAGGGGCAGAATCATGACAGCCAACCCATCTAGTTCTCTGACAGATCCTCTCTAACTTGCATGCTCTAACTCATTGGTTATTACAACCACAAGTGACTACAAGCTCCAAACTCCTTTGCAGGACTGTCATTTAAATGCTGGATCCTGCAGCTGAAAGGCAGAAAAGCTACGTGGGCTATCTCAGCAGCACTGGAAGTATCTGTTCTTGGCATAAATACAGCTTTAATGTGCACTGCACACTTTTAACCCTTGGTCCATCAACTTCCTCATCATTTGCTGGGGAAGATGCTTTGATATCAGATTTTTCCTTCATTTTTAAAACCAAACCAAACCAAAACTTTCTACATCCATTTCCTTACTACTTAAATTTCAAAAGAATATTCTTTTTAAGAATGTAAAAAGTAGGATTGTGAGCAATCTGGAAGCTGGGGTGCAAATGCTCTGGAAATGACCGAAAGCATGACACTGAATTCAGAGAGGCCATTGCCCTGCCTGAGAACTCTACCAGTTGTTTGATAAATAAGATCTGACAAGGCAAGTGAGAGGCATGACCATCCAACATCTCAACTTAGCATGCAAATCATCCAACACAACACCTAAGTAGACTCACACACAAAAACCCAAGTAAGCTTTACACAAACTGTCCCATAACTACAAGTAGAATCAAAATACACAACTCCAGTCTCAGGACTTCAGCATCTACTGCAATTGCATTAGTAACAATAATTGTCTGAACTATCAGGGAGCCCAGCTGTCAGCTGTACAAGGGACTGTACAAGCCTAAAATGAAGACAGCCTCAGCCAGCCTTGGCACAGACACCATGTGCTTCTTCCAGCGAGGGCCTACGGTTGGACTTCTTTTAGCCCTGGAGTACTAACTTCCTAGATTTAAATTTTTAAATTATTACTTATCCTTGTTCCTCAGACCAGTAACGTTCAAGTAACAGAAGCCATTCTTCATTTTTCTGGCTACACATGTAGAGATTTTATATTAAAAATACAAAGTACTCCCTTTTGCTGTCACACGCCGTGCATTTCTCCTCCTTCTTACTCATCCCAGTCTGGGACAATAACTAAAAGCAAAACCAAATCCAAACTCTCAAATAAATCTTGCTTCTCTGGAGCTTAAGTCTGTTCTTTTGTGCTAAGTCGTAACCTCAGTGCGGCATCCGGCAAAGCTACGGGGTCTGGCACATCCTTCAGCCAAACCAGTCATCAAAAAGAAAAGAAAAAAAAAAAAAAAAAAAAACAACAAACCCCAGCTAGGTTGGAAGGATTTTTTTTCTCTCTCCTTTCATTGAGTTGCCTGCATGGGTCAGTCAGTGGAGAGACAGTTGGCACAGAGAGAACATGTTAATAATTCCCTGTACTAGCAGGATAACATTTTCCTCAGCTGATGCAGCCCACAGACTGTCTGCAGCGGTGGAGACTATTTTAAAAGAAGCTATAAAGCCCCATGAAATGTGCAGTGTGCCAGTAAGCCTGCTGCTACAGCTAACGGCTCTGCCACTTCCTTTGGCAGCACCGAACATTTAACGGATGGCTCACTCACTCCCTTGCTGCTGTTCGTGCAGTACAGGATGGTATTTGTTTTGATTGCAAAATTAGAAGGTAGCAAGCCTTGCGTTAGCATGAGCCCAACAATTCTTTTTTATCCCCCCGTGGTATAATATTTCTGCACAGTTACTTGGACACTGATCAAAAACTGGCACGATTCCAGCCCAGTCAGTAACAACATAAATCTTCCCATCAGGGTGAATTACCAAGTTTAAGAGATGTTTCCTGACCTCATCTTTATCTCTCCATTATTGCTCACATTACAGTAGCAGGCGGACACTGTGCAGAGAGCAAGGTCCCTCTGTGCTCGCGCTCTGCAGACAGAGCAATCCTCTGTTCCTACCTCGAAGAACTGGCGCTCACAACTCACACTTCAAACCGTGGTCAAGTGATGTGCCTGGGGCCACCCAGTGAGCTGAGAGCAGAGCCCTGAACCCTGGCCAGTGCCTGGCCCCAGTTTCATGAACCAGCCCATCAAAGAAACAGCACCTCTGAAGCAGCGCTGCCCTCACAGGCGTGGAAGGCAGCGACTGAGTCTTTCTGGAAGTAGGATGGAGCCAGCAGCCAGAACCACACTGAGACAGCAGGACAGCTGGAGCAGGCATCCTCACGCTGCTGCTCCAAGCATTACTCCCCCACATAGGCTCCTCATAGCCACCAAAGCAGATGCTCGGTGCCTTTTTCCCTGACAGCAGCAATAGCTGGAAGCTTGGTCAGATCTGCCACCATATGCTACACTCCCTATCTCAAAGAAGCAGCAGGCCCATGATGATCTTGCTCAGACTTTGTTAGGACTGCGGGTGGGATTTAGCGCACTACTGTACACCTCAATGCAACCTTCAAGGCAGGTAAGATTATGAATTGGGGGTAGCTGTACCTATTTCATTCTACAGTGGGCTACACCACCACTCCTCCAGGCTCCTCAGAGGGAAACAGAGCTGGTGGATATCTCCTTTTCCCTTCTCAGTCCCATAGAGGAACTGAACCTCATGCAGCTTTCAGTACCTACTAACTCCATGTCAGCAGGGAAGTTCTCTTCAAACTCAAGGGATCTGTGATGTGAAACCAAGATTTGAGGACAGCTGCATTGCTTTACCAGCCAACAATGACCTGGCAGACACACACACTATAGAAAATAGGCCACCCCCTCAAGACCTGGGGATGAAGCATTTGCACTTGGCTTTGCTGCAAGGAATGGGAATTTGGCTTGTGAGTGCCCCCATGGCACACTGCAGTTTTGCATTCTAAAATACCATTCGGCTGTCCTTGTTGTCCCCCAAATCATTAATTCCACACATCAGAGATTTGCTTTTCATGTATATTATTTTGAGCAGAGCTCCAGTAACATTCTGAGACTGGGACATGCAACTGTGTCCTCAACCTACCTTTGAATGAGGGAGGGAAAAAGATCACAGAAGATTAAGTAAGTTCCTTGGCTTTTGACTTGGTTAGTTTAATGCTCATCAGATTATGCAGATGGATTTCCCACCCTTGGTCTCTCCTTGGCTATTATAAGAACAGGTGTTTCCTCAGTAAGGAGCCTGTGGGTTTCTAACCAGTAGATAAGAATCAGCCAGAAGTAACTGGTAATTTCAAGGGCCTTTGGTTCTGATACAGACTCCCTGTTCCCTGCAAATCAGGCCGCTTTAAGATGTCTCACATCATGCCTTCCAAAACAGGGGTACCCAAAAGTCACTTTATCTTGACTATAAAAGCACTGGGGAATTTTATAAGCAGTATTCTAGGCAACTCTAATAAAATGATGGTCTTTCTGATAATTACAAAACAGAGTATTTCTCTCCACCGAGGTGCTAACACCACAGGAAGCACCTTCTGATCAAGTCTGAGCAAGAATTGAGATGCATGTCACATACCTCCTGCAACACACAAATCATATGGGGCTCAACTGCTTTCTAAAGGCTGCAGTTTCAAGTGCAGGGAGTGAGGTTTCCCACTAACAAGTCCATTTTCATAGCTTTGAATTTGCTTTTGAGAACAGTTTAAGTAACTGCCTCAGCTATGGCTCAGGTATGGTTGATCTTGTTTTGGATTGCAGAGGACAGAATGGCCTCTGCAATTTCTTCCAGCCTTACTTTTTTGGGATGCTCAGAAAATGTGGAGACAAATTTTAAGTCAGACATACATTGGTTTTATGCAAGCTCTTGAGTTACACACAGTTTCGCTAACAAGGCTACAGGAGGAAGGAAAATCATGAGTGGTTAAAGAGCTTACTCTGTGTTGGATTCCTGACTGGAGGAGTTCAGCCAGCTTTGAGATCTGACTCTGCAGCAAGGACTGGACTGAGATTTCTGAAATAAAGTGAACTTCACTTGCAAAAAATCTTCCAGGAAGTACTTCAGCAAATTAACTGGGTGACCTATAATGAAAATGTTAACAAATGCTTAGTTATAGCAGTGGAAATAAGCATCTATGAATAGGTTTCAGAGTACAAAGAGCTTGTGGACTTCAACACTCTGGGAAGGCAGTCAAACCAACAGGATGGGGATGGGTAGGTGCTTCACAGGGAAATGCTAATGGCTGTGCCTCTCACAGCAAGAATACACCAAATACACCTTTGTGGCAATGAAAAAAAGAAAGTGTTGGGCTGTTTCAGCCTCCATTTTCATAATGGAGATTTGGCACGAAAAAGAAAGCGTTTGGGAGAATCGCATGCCTGGGCAGAGTCTGCTCGTGCCATTTCTTCCTAGAGGGGAAAAGTGGAGATGCAGTGAAATTACCCTGCATGACCCACAGGGCTGAAACCCACACCACCTCATCATCAGGGGATGAGCCAGAGACAATCCAGAGAGCAGGCGGTCAAGGTTTACAGAGAAAGGAGAGAAGGTGAACCTGCTTCTGACCATATTCTCTCTTATCCAGTGCACTGCAACACCCCCAATGCTTGTTTGGCAATTTCTAGCACTTGTAGGGGTTACTGCAGTCCCTCAAAAGCCCTGTGCAGCTGAAGCCCTGCAGCCTTGGACATGAGGCAAAAAGGCAGCACTGGAAGGTGCTGGCACATGGCCACGTGGCTCCCAACACGTCAGGAGCAGGATGGGGGGTGGGGGACCTAAGGGAGGCAGGAAAATGGCTGAAGGCACATTGGAAGTATGGTATAAACCACAACACAGACAGCAACTCAGTCCTCCTCCATGATTCAGTAACCACTTCAAGCCCCATCCTGCTAAGTACCAAGCAACTTTCCCCTCTCAGTGAGTTGTACGGTTTCTGTGGCTCTGTGCCTCTCCGCAGAGGATTTTGCAGACTTATCACCCACAAGATATATCTAACTGGTCAATCAAGATAAATCTCTGAGGAAGGTTTAGGCAAAGGCAGAAACAAACTCAAGCTCTCCACAATTTTTGCCCCCTCTACCTGGATCAAACTCATCTTCAGCTTTTATGGAGAGATAAAAATGACAAAGGAGGTTAAGTGCCAGGTATCTGGAGATGGAGAGTCTGTTCAGGCTGATCAGACTTGGGGGTGCTCCCATTGTTGCAGTTACAGTAGCTACGAGAGCTGATCTCGTCAGTGCCACCCAGCCTGGAAGACACATCCTCTCACTGCAGAATTGCTGCAGAATGTGAACCCATCTAGAGAAGTCCCATTGCGCAGCATAAGGTGTGGAAGAGCATGGAGATCTTGTGCTCTTTCCTCACATTTCCTAAAACACCACAAAAAGAAATTGTAGCCTAGTCAAGAAAAAGTATCATCACATTTACATGGAAGTTGACCAAGGAGGGGAAAAAAGTTTGGTGATCCCAAATTCAAACCTTGCTGATGGACATACCAAAAGACTCTACAGACTCTGCCACAATTTCTTAAGGCTGGACCATTCTGCAAATTCAGAGCTGGCACAAATGCTGTCTGCTGGATGCTGCCTTTGTTATTCCACCTCTTGACATTTCTGGTATTATTATCACTTCAAACTTCACAGATGGACACAATTTACCATTCCACTTCTACTCACCCTCACTTGTGCATTCAAATCCACACTTCAATCAGAACTACAAATGCATTTCCTCACTTGGGTTTGAACTACAGCCACCCTTCATTAGCATCCTTCATGTCAGCATTCCCAACTGCTCTGCAAGTGGGAGACAAACTGCACGAGAGGCTGATGTTCCTTCACTCTGAACTTGCTTGTAATAGATCTCAGTGGCAGGAGATCTTTGGATTCCTGCTTGCCCAGCCAACAGACAATACTGCCGCAGCACAAGGAGCAGAGGACGAAAACCTCCCTTGCTGAGAGCTGCTGAGAAGAACGTCTAAAAGTCCAGGAGCAACAGGTCCATCCTGGACGCAGCACTGAAGTGACCAGCAAGCAGGCTGAAGCTGTTAATCATTTTGGTACTGGATGATGCTGCCAAACAGTCTTAACCTGATACTGGCTTCAGCAGACATCAGGCTAGTGTTCCTTTTGCTTGCTTTCCTTCAGGAAGCCAAATGGTTGGAAAGGAACTTATACAAATACTACTGAGCAGATAAATTGGAAGAAGAAACAGGTAACTAACCTACACACTGTGGGAGAAAGCAAAACATAGGGAAAGTCAGGAAAAGAAACAGAGGTCAGGATCAGAACCTGCCTCCCTCAAAGGTCTCTCTCCTAATTTCCCTCTGTCCATCTATTACTTTACAGCCTACTTTCTCCAAAGCTTGGCTTATTCAACACACGATACCACTGCACATTCAGCCTGTGACTTCAGAAATCAGTTTTACCAATTTCAGGTCAGCAAACCATATTTAGTTACATTATTTATAAAACAACCAAACAAAAACCCGGTACTCTGGCACCGGCCCAAGTTTCAGATGATACGTGCATAACATAAGCATTTTAGGTACACCCATTAAAGCTTAACGTGGCAACACCCGCACAGGCTTCAGAGCTCCTAATGGGATTATTGTACGACTACACCCTCACAGGGTTCTCTTTTTCTGCTTTTTAAAGGATGTGATCTGCACAGTTAAACATTTGTGTTCTGAAAGAGTCTGCCCTTCCCCTTTTTAATCAGCATATGGTGCTCTGTGTACTTTTACAGTATAAGAAAAAAAACCCCTCAAACTCACTCTATTTGATTCAGCATACAGTGAATAAATTACACATAGTCTTTCCACAACAGGCGCTGATGTGATTGTTTCTTTTTCTGCACTTTGATTTCTAAAAAGAGATATTATTGGACACAAAGCATTTTGAAGAAAGTGCAGAAAAAAGCAAGAGTGAGGATACTCTCCTGCTGGGCTGAGTATCTCCAAGCTTCTGCTCTACCTGAAAAGAATTACAAAAAAAAAAAAAACCAAAACCAAAACAAACCCCCAAAAACCAAGAGAGGCAGCTACAAACCAAGATGCTGACACCTCGGCTCAGTTCCTGACACCCCAATGCTGTAGGCTTGTCAGTTCCCCACTTGTGAAACAGGGATATGAATATTCCCACTACCATCTCCAGTTAAAGTAACTGGACTTTTCTCACACATTCATACGTTAATAATGCCTTCTCAGTGTTATGGTTATACCGAATTGTAAGGAAAACCAAGCAAACACACAGAACCACCCATATTTAAGAGGTGTTCAAATACCATAACTTAGGTTTCTGAAACACGTAACTATTCTTTCCTAAGCACAACACTGTCATTTGAAAAAAACTGCAAAGCTAGAACTGCCACCTGCTTTCCCCCTTTCCCAACACAGTGCTCTATAAACACGTTTCTAAAAGATAAACCACAACACCCAAGAGGTCCTTCAGGACACCTGTTAGGGAAGAGGGTTTAGATACAGCCAAACTACACTTCCAACTGCATTTGAGAGGCTGCATTTAACAGAAAGATTGCATTCTCTTAGTGAAACTAAGTACAAAATATTCTGAGAATAAAATGCAGAGCCCTTGCAAACAGCTTTCAATTACTGTGTATTACCTATTTAAAGGATCATTTTCTGCTCTGTGTACCTAATAACCCAGACAGCAATTCTCCCTTGCATCACCAGTACTGCACAGCCATGTATCAGTATTATTAATATCATTTTCAAGTGCTACAGATGTTATCCTTACAGGCAGCTCCATGCAAACAGCAACAGAGAAGACAGACTTCCAGTAGATAGATCCGTATGTTAATTTGTTAGAAGCATTTCACAGTACATAGCAGAACCATCCAAGTGATTCATTACAGAAAATACCTTCTATCATCAACAGACCTCCCTTGCACACTTCTTGTGCTCCAACACTTTCTCCTACTCAATTTTAAAATTTATTTTTACACATAAAAATTATTAAAGTTACTATTTTGAAAAAGAACAGCTTTTAGGACAAAAAGCATTACAAGTATAGTAAGAACAGATGAGTTGCCACTGGTTTAAAATCACACTCTGGGTTCACAGCTACAGCACTGCAACTCTCCCATACAAAGTCTACCAAAATCAATATATGACAATCAAATCAGTTTAAGGAGATAAGCAATGAAATCAAAGTGATTGAATTACCAGGACATAAATATATTACTTGTTAGCTGAACCACAGTAGCATTACACTTGGTAATGGGGCAGAGTAAGTACACCCACCTTCCAAGTTAATTACTGTAGCTTAGCCACGGAGGAGCAGTAACTTCTTATGCTGTGGCATCCCTTCCATTTACGACCACCACTCATCCCCTAAACGGGTTGCACTGACTTAGCTTTATCTGTTTCCAAACCAATTTAAGTGCCTCATCACTGAACAAGCAATGGTGTCCCAAAATAACTTGGCACGTTAAGTTAAAGAGGACACAGCCAAACAAGTGCAAAAGGCTGTGTGCAGTCGCTGTTTCAGATGAAAAGTGCCTTGCTGATTTTACTAAGGTTGGGTAGATCCATAAATTTGCTCATCTACGCAAAGAAGTTGCAGGTCAGCTAAGGTGTGAATAAACTGTGATTGCTAAGCTGCTGTCGCTCCCTGAGAGGGCATTGGCACAGCTTCTGCTGCCTGAGTTTATGCATCTGATTGAAACTCCCAAAGAGTCTGTGAGAAAGGGGAAAAATCTGCATTTTAGAGTCTATTACCCCTTCCCTGTGCAGTGAGCAGAGGCTGCTGATCTGGGGGGAAGAGGAAAGGCTGCTCCCTGCTGCCAAACACACCTTCCTTCTGCACACCCAGAGGAACAGAGACTGCTTGGGACAGACAGACAGGCTCCTACCAGGAGGAGCTAAGCTTCCCCACACAGAGCTCCTGCTGGGAGCACCCATGGCTTAGCTTCCTACAGAGTGAGACCAGACAAGCCCTAAGCCTCTCTTAAAGCTCCTGTATACAGATGAAGTTCAAATCAAAGGAATTATGACCATGACACTGTGAACACGAATATTCTACTTTACTCCCATGTGGCTTAATCCTGTCCAGGAAAGGAACACCCTTTGAACACACCAGCTGATGTGTAGTACCCACATGCAGTTAAGCACCTACTGCAGCAAAAACCTGGGGGAACATCCCCTCTTTCGTGTGCTATCTTGAAGAGCTGCACTTCAACACTATTTCAGAGGCCCTAAACAGAACTGTAGCACCAACAGAGAAGTTGCAAAAAGGCAATGCTTTCCAGTAAGGAACAGCACTCTCCATGATCCCCAGACACAATTCTTGCACGTGCAGTAGTGAACACGCACATGCTCAGCTTTCAGCTTCTCTAACGGCCCACAGTACAGCACAGGTCCCAAACCAGCCTTGGTAAGCAAAAAGGCTGCTACATCCTACATCCCCTCCCAGCAAAATAACACAGTACTGCAAACTCTGCACTTGCTTATAGCCAAACCCAGCGACCAGGGCAGCTTTAGAAAGCAGCTATCTCTCGGCATGGCCACGATGGTGGGTTGTGAGAACCAGGCACCCTCCATAATGTTACAGAAGGATAAACTGACAGAGGATAAAAGACAGAGTCACACAAGGAGAAATGTGCCTTTCCTTCAATATCTGTTGGGTTTAGCTACGACAGGCGAGTCGCTCGCACAAAGCACACCTCTGCTCGTGTATCTATCAGTCACCAAGTCCTCTGCAATAATGTCAGTGTGGCTACATCTGTGAAGTGTTTCAAGACTGGAACAGTTCTGCAGGCCGGGAAGGAAAACTGTGATCCTTTTCATCTCTGCCTCTCTCTTCTTAAAGGAAAGTGAGGAGCAAACAGGATCATTCCCAAAGCAGATGGGTGTCAATCAGAACTGAGTCTAAATCTCCAAGTGTGAAGCTAAATGAAATCAGTTCAGCCAGGGCATTTTGTTCCAGATTGGTTCCCCACGCACAGAAATTTCACCTCAGATTCTTTGCTACACCTCTTGCATTGCTGCTGGAGAAAAGAATGTCAAGTCCTGGTCCCAGCAAAGGAGTGAGACAAATCTCTGCCCGTTATCCATGTGCCTGAAATACTTCCAGATATTATGGTGTCTTATCAGACTCAAGCTGGAAACAGGCTGAGGCCTGGGAAGGTACAAAAGGAATCCAAAATATAGGCGAGTGTTTCTTCAGTCACTATCTTATCAGGAAGAACAGGAGAAGGAATAAGGACTAGCAGAGAAAGCAGCACAATGCAGTGAATTTCCACAGTACTCTCCAGAAAAATTTAAATCCTTCTGATGTTGGCTTTAGCAACAAGTGGGTTAAAGAGTTAGTGTGCCCCAAAGAAAGCTGTTCACCTCCAACAAACACTAATGATTGACAAAGACACAGTAATGTTGCAGTAAGACACTGTGGAATGAAAAGCTCAGGATGCACACATCCCTCCAAAGCGTCCCGATGGCTCAATGAGCAGCACAACCCCTTCCCAATTCCCAGAGCTCTATTGCTTACAACGGTGTTCTGGGCTATTACTGGAGAATAATGTGGCAATTAAAAACAACACAAAAACAACCAAAATCAAACCAACAAACAAAAAAACCCCACCAACCCAAAAACCAGTAAAACCCAAAAGCAACACATACAACAAAATGTAGAGTTTATGGTAATGACTGGGAAACCCACTGTGGATTAATGAATTTTGCAAATTAGCAAAGGAGCAACTGGGATTAAAGAGAGGAAAAAAAAAATAAAAAAATTCAACAACACTCAGATGCAAAACACTCTTTGTTCATTTATTTAGCAAAGCATAGTTCTGCCTGCACTGAAAGCACCTGATAGCTTAGCAAAGTAGACAGAGAGTAATATATTTTGTAAAAGTAATTAAGCCTTTGAAACATGAGACATCACTACATCACTCAGCTGCTGCTTAGGAGAGGGATTTGACTCCAGAGTTGTTTGTGCTGTAAATGATCAGGCTCCCCGATTACTCCAGGGAGGAGGAGGGAGATTCTAGGAGCGCAGCAAGGCTTGGCTGCAAACCCACGACCCATGGCAGAAGTGCCCCCTTCGAAGTTAAGTAGTAAATATTTAACAGTATCTTTCAGAACTCGTAGAAATTAGAAGATGTGCCTCTAAAAATGATAGGAAACCCCAGCCTTCACCAGAGCAACTGCTTTATCTGTGCACACTCCTCCAGCTCACCTGGGGTACAGACCCCCAGGCTGGATCCCCAGTCTGCAGACACAGTTTCAGATACCAAGAAACCTCCATTAGACTCCTCACCATTTTAGGGGGTGACTGAAGGATACAGTTTTAAACACATGGTTCTTAAGAAAGAAGCATTTTGCAAGGTAATTATGAACTGTGATCAAAGTCATTGCACCCAGTGCAATTGCAACAGCACAAAGAAACAAGCGGCTACGAAGCCCACTGAAATACTTGTGTTTGCAAGACACGCACAAAACCAGCCTTCTTTAGAGAGTGACAGCACTGCCACCCGGCACGCTTACTGAGCGGGAACATCAGGCTTCTTCACTATGTTTTTCTTCTAAATAATTTTTAAATGACAAGGACTTAAGTTTTTGAAAGCACCTCTGTGCTTAAACGACACAAGTTTCATTTCCAGAAGCAACAGAGCCTAGTTTTTATTTGAAGATAACAGAACTAAAGCTCTGAAATCAGTTTTGAGAACAAACCTCAGACCCTTTACACTGCATGTGCATTCTTCCTTAATTTAAAACTCTGCACGCATAGGTCACTAAAACTAAAAAGCCTTTCATTGGAACAACTACTGTCTCAGCACTGAGCACTACACAGGCAGCGAGAACAGAAGACAATATTGCAATCAAGCTTACGCTGAACATTCAATAAGACTGTTACCCTCTGCCCAACCCTTTTATTAAGCATTGTCTCAAAGCACCACATACACGCATGAATGAGTATTTTTAACCCATGTGGACTAAAGAGAAACAAATATACAATCTTAGCATTTATTTTTTCCAAAAAGAAAGGCTGTGAGGTCAGGAGTTACTCTGATTCAGCAGGAGCCTCCCAGTATATTATTAAACACCCCCCCCCCCCAAACTCCTAACCAAACAGGACACAGAGCAGCCTGGTGGGATCTGCAGAGGAGAGGGCAGGACGTCACAGTTCCAGTACACTCCAGTGGCTGGGTAGTTGTAAGCGACACAGATCGGAGTGTGTTTTGGTTTGGTTTTTTGGCTTGTAAAGCAACCAGTCTGTTTTGGGGATTTCTGGTTTGTTTTGATTGATGCATATTTACTCTGCACTTCTCACCCATGTAGTGCAGCACATATGGTAGTCAAAAAGTCCTCTCTGATACCTTGACTTATTGCTGTGTGAATTCAGACATGATTTTCAGCTTTAAATCTAATTTTCTAGTTTAATTTAGAGACACCCGCTCAGCACACTCACATTAAAAATACTAAGAAGCATACTAAAAAATAAAAAAAAAACAAAACACCAAAACAGCCCAACATCTCTATTCCTAGCAAGGCACACAGCAGGTGTGTGTTGCTAATCGTGTAACCCCTCAATTTAGTAAATTAGTACATTTAGTGTCAGAGAACTTACAATGTAAAAAAAACCAACCCCAAAACATAAACATTCGAAGTATTAGCAAAGCCATTGTATTTGCTTATCCAAAAAAAAGTTTATTTTAGTAACTTTTGATTCCTAAAAGACATCAACAGAAAGGTACGTACATCCACACTACAGAATTGTCACAGGACGTTTTGCAGCGTGCTCCACATTGTCAAAGTCATTTCTGTAGGAAACGCTCTCTAGAAAAACCCTGCGAGGCTGAGCCATGGAGCTCAAAGACGCGCACAGATCTGCGCCTGAACACTACAGCTTTGTCTGAAAGTGAAACTAAGCAGGCTACAAATAATGCTCCGAGCTCAGCGCCCAGGAGGTGCAAAAAGCAAACAAGGAGTATAAACGGAGGGAAAGTACGGCCGAGTTTTAAGTTTTACATTTTATTATCAGTACCATTATTTATAGTGTGACATGTCTATATATAAAACTGCGATCTGCGTTTCTTTTTACACCTAGAAAGCATATCAAGTTTAGGCAACGAACCCTTGGTTTCCATTTATTTGCAGAAAGTTCGGTAAACACCAGATATTTACACGAGCAAAGCAGCTGTATATACACGTATACACACAAATGTACGCATGCGGACGCGGACGCCACAAGAAACGCGCACTTTTCGCGCATCATACGCAGCCTGCTCAGACCTCTATCCGTCTCCCAGGCCAGCGACACAAGCCCGGGGTGGGGGGGCGTCAGAGGGACACGGCCCGGAGCAGCAGCCCGGTGCTCGCCCAGGGCGCGGGGCCGCCGCCGAGCCCCTCTCCGCAACCCCGTCCCGCTCCGCACCCCGCGCTCCGCACCCTGTCGCCGGAACCGCGCACCGCCCGGAGAGGGATTTGCGGCTGCTTAGTCTCTGCCCGCAGCGCTCCCCCCCTTTTTTTTTCCGCTCCCCCCCGCCTTTTTTTATTTTTTTTTTCTTTCTTTCTTTTCTTGTTTTTAAGGACCCCTGTAACCCTCCTTTTCCTCGCCCCTAATTTTCCCCTTCAAAAGATGGCGGGCAGAGAGAGCGAGCGAGGGAAAGCGAGCGAGAGAGGGAGTGAAGACGAAGAAAAACAACCTAAAAAAATAAAGAGGAAAGAAAAAAACCCTCCTGTGTAGGGTGCGGGGCTCCGCGGGGCCGCGGCTGTGCCCGGCCGGGGCGTCTTCGGGCGCTGGGCGAGAAGAGGAGGGGGGAGCAGAAGATGGAGAAGAAGCGGCAGAAGAAGAAGAAGAAAAGGGTGGGCAGGAGCGGCGGGGCCGGGAGGAAATCAATGGCCAGGCTGCAGCCAGCCCCGCCGCGCTTTGTTGCATTGTCGCGGCGCACAAAGGCTGCGGGGCCGCGGGGAGCGACGCGGGGCTCTCGCAAGAAGAAGGAGCAGAAGAAGAGAGGAGGGGAGGAGAGAAGAAAAAAAAAAAAAAAAAAACCCAAAAAAATCAGCATTGGCCTTTCCCAAGTGGGTTTTGCTTTCCTCCCCCTTCTTCCCCGGTCCCCCTCCCTCCAGAAACCATGGCCCAGTGCTAGCAATGTACACCCAAGCATCTAACAAATAAAGGGAAAGATTAAATAGATTACTTTGCCCCGGCAGCTCCAGCAACGTTTGCCTTACAGTCCCTCCAGTTGCTCTTCTTTTTATCCTCGGCAAGGCAGTATAATAGATGCGCTACAGCGCCCGAGAGCTCATGCGCCGGGGCGCAAGGCCATGTGGGGCCGGTAGTCCCAGGCCGGGCCGGGCGAGAGGCGACCGCTGGCTCTCGGACTACAAGTCCCAGAAGCAGGCAGGTCCCCGTCCCCCCTCCCGGCTCCGTCCCCCCGCTCCCTCCCCGGGCCGGCGGGCAGGGGAGAGAAGCAGCGGGGGTGATAGCCCGGTCAGCAGGCGGCGGGGCGGGCGGAGGCGCCGCTCCCCCTCCACCGGGAACAGACGCCTGGGGGGTGGGTAGACGGGACACCGCGGGGAAAACCCGCGGGGAAGGGGCGGCTGGCGGCTCCCCGCTCCGGGCAGACACGGCTGGGGAACATCCCAGCTTCCCCCCACCGCCTCTCGGATTCTAGGGGGGATGAGAGCACTTATAAGTGCGGCTGGAGAGGTGCGGGTCCCTCCCAGCTCCGCGGCGGGGACCCGCGCAGGAGCAGGGTGCTGCGGGAGAGACGGGTTTAAATCGCAACTACGGGAGCTGCCTTGGTCTTTCCCCCCCCCCCTTTTTTTTTTTTAAATTGCGGTTTGCATTGGGTAATGCGCGCTCACATTTATTACGCAACAACTAATACGAGCTGCAATAAAAATAGAACGCCGGCAGTGCAAGCTGTAGTAGTAAGTGGCAAAAAAACCCCAACAAAACAAAACACCAAACCATCAAGCAAACCCACAACGTGATGTAGTTTGTACTGGTTAGTTCATTTCATAATACCATCAACTGCTGAAAACAACGAGAAAAATAATCTAATGTCTACAATAAAAACAGAGTATGAATTTTACAAAGACACCCACCATAAGAGCATCAACAAACGCTGTTACAAACACTTCCAAAGCACAACGACCAACAGCCCATAGCCTGAAGCAAATCCACAAATGCTAACAGAAGGGAGGATTATTATTTAAAAAAAAAAAAAAAAAGATTCTCTTATAACCCAAAATATGACTGAATTGCTGCAGCACAAAAAAGAAACAAAAAAACCTGTTGGAAAATAAATGGGTCCAGGGAAAATACCTGAATGCCAATGTAAAATAAAGTAGTTATGGGATTTCTCTGTGGACACGTATGGCAGCAGAGGCTGCCACGCTGCCTGTCTCGGGGAGCCATGCGGTGATGCCAGTTACTAAGTCTGTTTATTGTAACCATAAGGTGAAGGCAGTTTTACTGGAAGATCTTATTTCCAGAAGATTAGCTTTTGAAAAACGTGACCAACAGGGCTGATATTTCTCAGGAGGCCCGATATAGTCAGAAAAACTGGGTTTTGCACAGGCAAGAGGACAGATGTGCAGGAAAATTCCACTTTGCCAGGCATGTGGCTGCCACCAGAGTTGTTCGTATGCCTTATCCAACCCCAAGAAAATGTGCCTTTTTTTTCTGCACTCAATTTCAAAGCTTGTGCAAATACAGGAACTAGAAACTCACTCATAGCTGTACTGCTGCTCTTACTTGCTAAGACAGCATTTGAAGTTGCATCTGCATCACCAGCCGAACCCCACACTTGGTCAAGGTGTGCCTCAGGCTTCCCTCCTGCAAGCTGACCTTTTTGACTTGGCCATCAGGTACCTAAAAGCCACTTCAGTGCCCTCTGCACCCAGAGCACATGGCCACTGTGAAAACCACTAAGGAAAAAGTGACATTTTAAAGAGAATAGCCACACTTTACAAGCTGGTGGTCGCTAAACCTGCCCCGTGTCCAGTCATTGCATGTCCCCTATAGCCAGGCTAAGCAAGGAAACCCCTTTGAAGCCCCCCCTGTCTACAAGCACCCTGGGTACCAGATATTGGGAGTATATGGAAGAACTGGATTTTAAGCACAGGGAGCTTTTCCTATCATTCTGCTGTATTCCCATTTTCAACACAATTCTAAAGGAGTACACGGGTACCAGAGCACTCGAGAGCTGAAGAGTACCCAGTCAGTTCTTTTGACAGCATTGTCCTGCTTCAGCACATGCCAGATGGTATTTGGTCTGACTGAGATGGAGCTAATTTTCTCCACACTGATCCACGGGAGTAAGCAGTGTATAAATTTATGAATGCTGTAACATACACAGATGCCAAATCACGAGCATCACCAAAGAGCCCCTAAATGAAAACTGCTGCCATTCTAGGCCTGGGAAAAGCTGTCAGGCTGTGGCTCTCCAAGGGAGGGGGGCAGAGAGTAATTAGCTGAGTGTTCATTATGAACACTTGGGAAAGTGTATGCCTTGCACTCTAAAGACTCATTTTCAGCTGAACCATAAGCTGGAAGTTTGTTTTTTAAATGTATTTGTATTTATTGAGACAAATGCCTACAATAAAAAAAAAAAAAAAAAAAAAAAAGCACGTTGGCTGAAATGTAAGACTTGGCAGAGCTAAAAGCCACTGAACTGGGAGTCTCATAAGGTAAAGTGTTCAGCAACATGCAGAGAGTGCAACAGAGCAAAACAGGTGAGCACAGTCAAAGAGGCAGAGACAAGAGAAGCCAGGAGGGTCCCTGCAAGAGCATAAAGCCCTGCAAGCTCTTAGAGCAGAGTCACCTCACAATGACTATACACAAGTTAAAAACTGGAGTTTGATCCTTGCTGCAAATCCACTTTCAAGAGCAGCTTGGTGATGGACAAAACTGCAATCCCAAAGCAGCCTCCAAATACACCTCACACTTCCCTATCTCACCCAGGTTGGGTGCAAGTCAGTTTCTTCCCGTTGTTAGGTTCATTATGCACCAGGCTGAGCAGGCAAAACAATTCACACAGGAAACAGTCCTCAGAGATTTCACCACTGTCAGCTTCCAACCTGCAACATACCAGTCCCTCACACACGTACCTGTAGGTCTGCTCGAACCCAGCTGCATCCTCCAAGGGAATAGAACAAACACATTCTGGGGATCCTTAAAGCCTTCTTCATGCAAGGCAGCAAGTTTAGATAATGACTTAGTCAAACAGGCACAGGCTGACTCAGCTTGAACAAGCCCCCTAGGAGCTCCAGTGAAATCAAACCAGAATGATTCAAGAACAGCTTACCTAACCCAAAGTAAAAGCACTTAGAGAATAAAGATAATTTTCAATCTTTAAATTAATTTCTGGACTCGTATTAGCTTTATGCACAAGCTGTAAGAGTCTGCCTGTTCTAGGGTACCTGAACACCAGCTTTTCCATAAAACACAAGACTACAGAAGTAGCTTATTTTTTAATCCCCTCCCCAAGCTCAGAGGAGCATCCTAGATCCACCCAAAGTCTTTTGATTAGCCTCTGTGGTCTCTTATGTTGCACCTCCAGTTACCCAATTAGTACCTTGTTAACTAAGACCTGCAGTGTATTTATTCCTTGCCATGGCTCTGCTTTTAACCCTTAAAGCACAGTGGTGTGTATGTCCTTCTAGGAAGCTTTGGGCATAGGCTTAGACAAGAAAAAAAATTTCTTGTGCAAAACCAGAGTGGTTCTTAGGACTGTTAAACACTGATACTTTTTGGTTTTGTTTCTCTACTCTTGGTGTCTGGGGTAGGACACAGGTCTTTTGAAAATGAGGGTGAATAGAAGCAGAAATAGGAGATAATTGTCTATGTTGGACTAGTGAGTTTTGTGAGAACTGGCCACGCTCAGTGTGTGGCATAACCCAACAGTATGTGATAATAATTGGGGACTGCTGGCAATGCTAACCTGGAGCACCATTTTTTTCTGACCTCTGCTATAGGTACTAACTGTGAGCTTCTGATTCTTTACCTCACCGTTCAGGGTCTGTTTCACCATCCAAACCATAGTTCCCTGCTGCAAGGGAGCTCTTCTTCTTCTCTTAGCGTTTGTGCTTGGGGATTACCAAGGGATTACAAGTGGAGAAGGCTGCTGAAGGGGTGTGAACACCGCATGGGCAGTGTGTTCTGCCTTCCCTCTCTGGGCACATCTGTAGGCATGCTGTATATTGACATGGAAGGCTGATGTGAGCTCCACACGCCTCAGGGGAGGCAAATTTGGCCATTCTGACCATTTTGTCAGCCACCACGGGCTCCAAAAGACCTATGTACCAGCAGCCTCACAGCACAGCCCATTACCAGCAGCTGCTATCTCGAGAGTGGTTGGTTTTATACATTACAAAAAGAATTTTTCCAGTAACAGTCATTTTTGGGATAAAGAAATAATAGCGCCTGAACAGAAGATTGCTTAAGAGCGTGTAGTAAATGTCTGGGATTATATGACTCTCATCATCCCAGTGGCAGAGAGGAGGGTGTTGAACACAAAGGGGATAAATGCCTTTATTGCAACAGAGTCATTTTTACCAATGATTTTCTTCACTGGAGTGGCAGGATTTCCTCAACTAAGTGTTATTCAGTAAGTTAAGGATGACAGGACTAGGGCAGAGGTTTGAAACAATAATTGCAGTTTGTTCTTCTGTAGTACCTTTCATCTGTGGAATTCACAACAATGCAATAATCCTCCTAACAGCTTTTGTAGGTAAGGAAACATTATGAGCTCTGTTTTTTCAGCTGAGGAAGCTAAGAGGGAATATGATGATTCAGAGAATCATGGGCAGAGCCTGAACTGGGACTCAGCTCTTCTGACTCATAATGTGTAGTTCTGAAAGTCTGGACATACCAGTTGGTGAGGCTACCCTGGCTACTCAGTGCCTGTAAGACCTTTGTCTCTTCAGTGTTCACTCGTCATCTGGAAAAGGGTGAGCAGAGCCCCTAGACTGAAGGGAACCCAGGAGCCAGGATGTCTACAAGCTCCAAAAGGCACAGCACTATGGCAATTGATGGCAAGGCAGGAATGAATTGAGCCATCCAAGACCCAAAGGAACTTGTAAGTGTTCATCTGAAAATACAGGCTTTGATTATGATCTAAATGCTGGTCTGTAGACGACCGATATCCAATGTAGGGTTGAGAGTGGCTTTAAATAATCTCCCTCCAGATTGGCAGCTCTTTAACCAGAGAAACAGAGATGAACAGCTTCCCCTGCAAGGCAGAGGAAGGGCACAAAGAGCCCACAGAACATTCTGTCTGACCTTGTTGTCTTTTATCAGGCTGGAGAAGCTGTACATCGAGGAGCTGGAGGCTGGGATGCAGTGGGTAAGATTTCTATGTCTGGGAAAAAGCAGAGCAAAGGCCATAACCATTGTGGCAGAGAAGAAAGAGACACTGCCACAGAATGTGGGAAGTGAAGAGGAACTGCCCAGCCAATATGGCTACGTATCTTTGGCCACAGTGAATACATTTCTTTGGAAATTAGCTGGATCTAAGTGGTTTTCTTACTTTTCCTCCTGCCCTCTTACAAAAACTGGAGAGCATGGTAAAGAGATGCTCTAACCACATAGTAGCACTTTCAAACATCTTGATTTCTAAATTACAATAAGTAATAAATTCAGATTTCACTAAACTATCTCAGGGGTATGTTAATCATATTGAACTGTCTGTTCACTGGAGCTGCAACCATTTGCACCAGTTGAGGATGAAGCTCCTGATCCACAGAAGTGCTGAGAACCTGCTGCTCCAGTTGAAGTGGCTGGGAGAGGCAGGCTGTCATCACGTCTGGCAGCCAGGCCATGTGTGATGCAGTCTGGGGCTCTCAAATCAGCAGCCTTTATTCATTACTTTGGCTGTGACTTGCAATGGGGGGAATCTGCTTTGAAAGATTGTCCTGGTTTGCGTTATAATGGGACAGAGATTTTATTTCTCAGCTCAGTCTCTTCTAACTAACTGCACTGCCTGAAGTTAGCAGCGCGTTTCCACAGGCAGTGTCTGCTTCCAGCAGTGATAACACTTGATGTTTAGAGTTAGTACCAGAGATTGGTGTGCAGACCAAGGTAACTGCTAGATCTTGTGTACTGCTTTGGGAAGGGAGAGGGGTTAACAGAGAGCATCTGTTACAGGTGTCGGGGGCTGCCCTGACCCCAAACCTTGCCAGTGATACACTATAGCCCATTGCTGGACTCCGACCCTGTGTGAAGTCCTGCCTTCTCTTCAAAAACATGGACTGGTTCTTAGCAGGTCTTTACTAACATAGAGCTCAGTATATGCAGTGTTCAGTGATCTCACTTTCAAAGAAGTTCTTCAGCTTCCCTTTGTGCCCAGGCTAAGTGCTTGTACACATCCCTCCCTGGGCAGAACAAACCAAATCCTACCTATTTTCCACAGGGGTAAGTTTTCTGAGTTTTAAATGAACAGATGTTGGCAGTGATGCAAGCAAGGTTCATATTGAAATGGTTAAAGAGTTGGACTAAATGATCTTAAAGGTCTTTTAAAACCTAAACGATTCTGTGATTCTATAATACTGTAGTGGGGGAGGTAGAAATATCAGCCTGGAAAAGGTTCAGTGTTTGTTTTTAAATCCCACAAGAAACATATGAACATGATGTATCTGGGATTTAGTAAAAAACCAGAGCAGCACATTAGCAACCAGACAGAAACAGCTACATGTCATAGATCGGCTGCTCTTTAAAAGCCTCAAAGATGCAGCAGGTCTCTCATGAGTTCTTCCTCCATTTCTTGAGCAGTGTGTAACTCACAGTACATCTGTTTCACGCTTCCTCTGTCTGCTGGGAGGTCCAAGCAAATAAAGTCCTAACTGAGATTGCTAATTGTGCCAGAACATAAACATGGGCTTACGCAGCTTGTAAGCTTAGTGCCTTACTACTCACCATTGCAAACGTACGCACGAGCTTCTTCGCAGCAGTCGGGTCTAAAGAGCAGATCCAGCATGTACTGAAGTTAGTGGGAGCTTTTCCACAAACATTAATGTCCTTTGGATCAAATCTGCAGGGCTGGATTAGTTCTGGTCTCCGTGGAACCTGTGAAAAAATTGTATACGTTAGGCATAGCAGGTCCCATGGCCTCAGCTCTGCTCCTGACAACCTTAAAGCCACCCGAAGGATACCAGCAGCACTGGAAGCAGTTATTCCATATAATCTGAGCCACTCACAGATTTTTTTTTTTTTTTTTTTTCATCATTCCGGGAAGCTGCTTTCCCCCAGAAAACCTCAGACAGGTGTCTTTTCCAGCGTACCTGGCAAGTCACCAAGCTTAGGCTATTTTAAACCAAATGGAATGAACGATTTTGTGAGAGAGGAGCCTGCCAAGCCCCGCTCTTTTCCAGAGAAGGAATTTGGACAGATACCACATCCTGCTGATCCCAGCTGTGGCAGCATGGCCGGGGGAGCAAGAAAGACCCTCACAGATGACTCATAACCAACAAGTTAAATTTCATCTAAATACAATGGGCTGTCCCTGCAAATCCCCGGGTACTCACGTTATGCACTCCCAAAGGAGAGCCCTCGCTCACTGAGCTGCCTTTTTCTGCGAGCGCCCTGTTGTCAAAAGCCCAATCTAGCACGTGACCAAGGATTTTGCCAAATGGAGTTTATCATACTTTAAACTTGTCTAAAACCATCCAGGACACTTAGCAGCTAAGGGGTTGTTGGGGATTATGATTAATTTGCAGTCAAGGCTACATTTTACAGGTTCCAGAGAGGTGTAATTTGGTATAGATGAGGATTTTTATACATATAGATATATGAAGTTTATGCATATATATATATGAAAAATATCAGGCAAAAACTTCCAAAGCAGGCACTGAGAAGAAAGGCAAAATACAAACTTTTATCTCCAACGTGAAAGAAACAAACCCACCCTATCCCAGGAAAGTGATATAAATATATAACATTATGCTGCTGATTTGTGCAACCTCTCATTTTATTTCATATTTACTTTTTAAAAGAGTGAAAACTTTAAGCCAAATACATCTGGAGGAATCAGCAATGGGAACGTAACTGGATTTGTTTCTTAATACTGTTCTGGGGACTGTGCAGGGTTTCAACAGCAGGGTTAATTTTCTAGACCTCTGCTGTGGGTTTCCAGCCTGAAGGAGAAGGGCCTTGGCTTCACTGTAGCACAGATTTTTTATTTTTTATTTTTTTTTTTCCCTTTCTTGACTGCCACTAGAATTTTTGGAGCTTAAAGATCTTCCTGTGTTAAAGGGCCAGTAAATGACACGTGTCTCCTTTTCTTCCCTCGTAACTGAACGCAGACTGTAATGTGTGTTGTGCAGCATTGGGTTGTGGTTCAGAAAAAAACCCCACTGCTCTCCAGGAAAGTGCTTAAACACATGCTTAACTTTAAGTTGGCTGTTTGGGCCTAATGAATCAAAGTTAAATGTTTCTCTGAGTCAGGGCCCTTGTAAGCCTGCCTCAGATATGCTCTTATTACGTGTATTACAGTGTTAAAAGGCTCATACCTCAGCCTCATGCATTATATACATTACTGCCTTGTAAATTAGCTTGTCTTTCCAGAAAGGTTTTATCTGTGGGACTGGTGTGTGCTTCCAATGGGGCTGGCCTGCATATTCCAAACCAACAGCATCTAACCCTGCTTTGGCCAGGTTCAATGTTTTCTGAACAACTGCAACACTTGGGAGCAGAGCTGCGTTCAGTGTCCCTGTACCTGCCCGTCAGCGCCCAGCGTGACACGGGAAGGTCTCCTCTGAGCCTCCTTTTCTCCAGGCTGCACAAGGCCAGGTCCCTCAGCTGCTCCTCACTGGATTTGTGCTCCAGACCCTTCCCCAGCTCCGTTGCCCTTCTCTGAACACGCTCCAGCCCCTCAAAAGTGAGGGGCCCAAATCTGTATTCAGGAAGCAGCCTCCCCAGTGCCCAGTCCAGGGGGATGATCCCTGCCCTGGTCCTGCTGGCCACACCAGTGGCAATCCAAGCCAGAATGCTGGTGGCTTTCTTGGTCACCTGGGCACACACTGTCTCCTATTCCACTGACTGTTAACCAACACCCCCAGGTCCTTTTCCAGCACCAGTTTCCAGCCACTCCACCCCACGCATGGGGTATTGTTGGGGGTTGTTGTGACCCAAGTTCAGCACCCAACACTTAGCCTTGTTAAACCTCATCCCGCTGTCCTCTTCCCATCGATCCAACCGGTCCAGACCCCTCATCAGAGCCTCCCTACAACTGCCAGTCAGCCCCGGAAAAAGGGGAGGGCTGGAGAGAGGCCGGAGGGTAGGCGGTGCCTGCCCCTTTAAGGCACCACCCACCCACCCGCGATCGCAAGCGATGATTTTTGACGCTCGGGCCTTCCCGTAGCGCTCCCTGGAGAAAGCGGCATTGTGCAGCCTTTGGCCCGTACCGCGCATGCGTCGTCCCACATTCCCCGCCTGGCGGCCCCGGAGCTGCCGCCGCTGCTGCAGCCGCGTTCCCCCCCTCCCCATTCCCCTTCCCGCGGCCGCGCTCCTCCTCACGGCGGCGGAGGAGGTGGCGGCGGCACCGCCGCCGGCTCCCCCTTCCCTTCCCCATTCCCCCGGTAAGTCACCGAGAGCCGCGGGGACCGGGCCGGTTTCTCCTCCCGTCTCCTCTCTCAACCGCCGGGCTCCCGCAACGCCGTTCCCCGCGCGCGGCGCCGCCTCCCCTCAGGCAGCGCGCGGAGCCCACTCCTCCCCCCTCACCTCGCTTCGCCTTTCCCGCCTCCTCCTCCTCCTCGCGGGGGGGGGGGGGCCGGCCCCGCCCGGCCCCGCCTCCCCCCCCCACCCCCCCCC
>JANHGN010009654.1:1588-47139 GCA_024605025.1 Megaceryle maxima
CCTTTTTTCCCCTTATCATCACAGTCTTCATCACTTTGCTTTTTATTAGCATTTATCGTTTCTAATTGTCTAGAAAGTGTGCTATAAATGCGTAATTAAAAAAATTTCCCTGTTGAAAAAGCTATCAAGCAGCTTACAAAATTGAGACCGCAGTGGTAGATGTGGGTGAGAGGTAGGAAGCATAAAAAGTTGAGCAGCAATATTAGTACACTGGCAACCTTGACTAGTAAGAGGGGGATTTTTCTTTTTCTTGGTGTTTTGTTCTGGAGGTAGTGCAGTTGGTGTGACTTTAAAGCGGTCAAGAAAGGTGAATCTCCAATTCTTCAAATCGTAAGTTCTGTATCCCAGTGGGCAGCATGGGGTAAGCGCAGGGTCTTTTGTAAATGTTTTCTTTTGAGAATGTACCCAGCAGGAGACAGAAGTTGACATCGCCTGTTGGCAGAGCAAAGGCCACTTCTCTGTAATGAACAGAAAAGACATGCAGGGTGAGGATGAGCCCCAAATGATCTATTTTCATTGTTCCTTGGAGTCAGAACACAGAACATGTAGAAAATGTTTTTGCTTTAAGTTGATTTTGTAGAAATGTGATGCTTTCCAAGTAATCGATATAAAGGATATAATAAAAATGGCATCGAATGCTGCATTGAAAATTCCCACGGAATCCAAAGGGATGAAGGAAATTTGGCAAGAAACTGAGAAAAAAAACTCAGTGTGTGACTAAACTCGGTGTGTTAGTGTATGAATAACTGTTGATACTGTTGTACTGCTGCAGAGAGCTGCATTCGTGCTCAGATTTATAATTACGTAGAATTGTAGGAGGATGTTGATAACTGGTTCAACTTGCATCTCCAGTGTGCACCACAATTTCTGTCTCTTAGATAGTATTGCACAAAACTGATGTCCTCAACTTGATGAATTAGAAGTGTATGTGTGTATAGCTTGAAGATTGGTAGATCTTATTCCCTCAGGCTGTGGACAGTGAAGTCATTAATGATTTCCACTAAGTTAGGACACAGTGAAAGACCTGGATGGTCATCTTGTAGCTGAATCAGATTTTCTCCAGCATTTCTTCTGGGATTGGGATTTTTGGAAATAGCCAAACAGTAGAATAAGAAGATCAATTTCTGGCAGAACTCAAAGTCCTGGAATCTTGGGGTAGTGCCCAGAAGGACCATGCAGTGGTCTGTGAGGACACAAAAAACTTCTAATGCAGCCAAGAAACCTTCTTTTAACTGCAGAACTAATTGAGGTAGTAGGAACCAGCAGCTGAGAAAAGAGACTGTGGACAAGAGAATCTGCGTGTAGATGGGATGATCTGGGACATCACAGCAGTGCTTAAACCTCAGGGTAAGTTGTGCTCAAAGTGATAAAGTGGAAACTAGTGTGGATTTTCATTACGTGGTCTGGATTTCAGCAATTCTAGAAGTAGCTTAAGAAAAGAGTAGGTGCTTTTGGAAAGTCTCTGGGATAGATTGCAGCAGCTCCCACGTGTCTTCCTTGCTGATGGATTGTAATGACAGTGAGGCTTTGTGGCTTTTTACCAGCTGTGAAAGAAGAAAAGGCAGCATGAGGCTGTGTCTGCTTGCACCTATTTGTGGTGGGTATGCCACTGCTAAGTAGCCCTGATGCTATCCCATGGCTTCCTTCAGATTTATAGAAGAATTGCTTCCCAGTGGTGTGTGGTGGCAGACTTTCTGAAACATGACATCACACCCAGTATGATTTAAAAAATAGATCACAGATTTTTGAGTCTCTGCTTCTCTTCTGCAGCCTTGTTCTGTGCAATTTGTATCCTGTCATTTCAAGGGCTGCAACGAATAATTTGCAAGGCAATAAACTTTCAAGTTTATTTTAGTTTCACAAAGTGAATTCTTGAAAGGACTTATTTGCATAATGCATCTTTGGTTGTTTTAAGATAAAACCACAATTAAACAGGAAATATAACTATCCCAGGAAAATGGAGCAAGAGGCTTTTGAGTTGGAAGCCTAGCTATTTGCAGGAAATCTGTTCTGGGATACAACATCAAAATGACTTCAGCTTGTGAGAGTTAAATGACTTTCTCATCTCAAAGATGTATTTGCAATGTAAATGCGAGATACACATATGAAAGGCAATAGATCCAAACCAGGAAGCATGGCCTTTTCTTGCATCACTGTGTTCCTTCATGCAGGTGTAAGAAGTTTTCAAAAAGAACCCCGAGAAGTCCCGTGGGATCGTAGGGACGCTTACCAAAGCGTGGCAATCTGACAGAATCCTGGGGAGGGGCGGGAAATAGCTGACTTCTCAGCAGATCTAAACTGCTGTGGAAAATTGAACCATCATAGAATGGTAGGGGTTGGAAGGGACCTCTGGAGATCACAGAGTCCAACCCCCCTGCCAGAGCAGGGTCAACCAGGGCAGGCCTCACAGGAACAGATCCAGGAGGGGCTTGAAAGTCTGTAGAGCAGGAGACTCCACAGCCTCTCTGGGCAGCCTGTTCCAGGCTCTGTCACTCTCACAGGGAAGAAGTTTTTCCTCATGTTGAGGTGGAACTTCCTGTGTTTCCCCTTGCTACCATTACCTCTCATCCCATCACAGGGCACCACTGAAAAGAGACTGCCCCCTTCTACTTGACACCCACTCTTCAGCTATTTGTAAACATTCATAAGATCCCTTCTCAGTCTTCTCTTTTCCAGGCTAAACAGCCCCAGGGCTCTCAGCCTTTCCTCATAAGAGGGATGTTCCAGTCCCTTCATCATCTTTGGAGCTCTGCGTTGGACTCTGTCTGGTGCTTCCCCATCCCTCTTGAACTGGGGAGACCAGAACTGAACACAATACTCCAAATGTGGTCATTGTACATAACTAGTTAAGAAGCCATTCCTGTCTGATATGACTCAGTGTCATCGTTCAGGGTGGCTCACAGTAGCTGATGTTTTTAGTTATGGCCCTCATGGTTGATGGGGATAATAAGTAATAATATTACTAATAAACAAGAACAAGACTTTCCCTCTTGTCTTTTAGGGGGTAGATAAATCCCAGGGATTCAGTGATACCACAGACCAAAATTAGCATTCTAGTGGTTAAGAAATGTGGTAGCTGTAGGCTTTGGAATCTGGACAGCATTGAAGCTAAAGTTATGTGGAAATTGCAGAGTATACTGGGAGCTGTTGAGTTTAAATTGATAAAACTATTAAGGCAATGGAACTTAAATAGTTCAGAAGTGGTTTGTGATGGAGGAAACAGCTAAGGGTAAGGGCTGAGTAAGTTGTACTATTTCTGGAGCACATGTACTTGCACAGCTTTTGAAGGCAGATTACTTAGTCTGCTTTGAAAAAGCTCCCAGAGCCATATTTTTATTATCTGATCAGCAAGTTATATGAGTGTGATTTCTTTGTCATCTTCTTTTTCTTTTTTTTTCTTTTTTTTCAAATCATACATTTGGAGGATTACAGACAGTAATACATTGGCAGATTTTAGCATCTCACAGTAAGTAATATATTAAAGCTTGATTGGAAGGTAAGAGCTGAAAAGGGAAAAAAATCTTTCTGAAATAAGATAATAATGTTAATAATATATAATATCAGATATACAGTAAATATCTGTCTGGAAATTATCTTTTCCTTAGGCAGGGAAAAAAGTCCACCATTCTGCATTCAGGTGGCATAAAATTGCTTATCAAGGCAGGACAATGCAGTTGAGTTGCTATTTTGGTCCCTTCAGAACCTGAGTGCAATAGTATACCAAAGAGATAATGCTGTTAATCACTGAAACCACTTGAGCAGCACTAAATAAGCCCTGTTAACATAACTTCAAGGATACCCCATGTATAGAAACCTGTCTAGAAATCTCACACATTCTCCTCCTATAAATCACTGTGGTATAAAGTAACAGGTAGACAATGGTCAAGTGACCTTTGGTGTTGGGAAACACAAGCTTCACCCTGCAATTTGCAAACCATTTTCCTAGGTTGAATGGTAGTACTTGCCTCAAGCCTGCCATGCTTCTGTCTTCACCTTGTAGATACTTTCCATTTGTGTTGCTGACTAACATGAGTGCTTTCGACCCCTTGTGCTTTGGTATGTGAGGGGCCAGCAGGATTGCTCTGCACTGGGGTGTCAGGGTTCTGCTTTCTCGTGTTGCAAAGGGAAAGTCATCGGCCCCTCAGCTGCTAGTTTTGCAGGACTGTGGAGAGCTGCCCATCCGGCAGAACAGTTGTAGGAGCTTCTGTGCAGTTCAGAATGTGGGCATGAAGAAAAGCACATACACAGACAAGTATTTGGTCAAGTGAAACAATAAATAAGACATTGAATCTTTCTGTATTTGGCCATCTTTTTGTGAGCATGAACATTTGAAAAAATGGTTTGTATTTGTTGCTCTTTGTCTAAGTTCTCTTAATTCATCTGCAATGTATGGCAAAACATAGTCATTCAATATGTAATGGAGGCTATGTGAGGATTAACTTTATTTCACCCTCAACACAGCAAGGTATTTTGCAATTTATGAGATAATTAAGTTTATTAAATGCTAATTTAGTGGCGTTTAAAATACTTCTTTTCGAGTTTGTTTACCCGTGTTTTGGAAGGGAGTGGGGAGGAAAAGGCATAACATGACAGTCAAATCCTTACTGTAGTTAATATTTGTCGTCGTAAACCAGAGCCCTGAAATGCCATGATTAATAAAATTCATCTGGACAACAATTGACACTTGAAGATCATCAACACTTGGTATTCTAAAGGGCCTGGTTGGCAGCTTGAAAATTCCTTATTGCTTTATAGTACCAGGAGATAGATATATCCTTTCAAATGCTGAAGCAGTAGCATGCTGTGCTAGGGACATAGGCAAGGTTTATAGATGGATGTGATTTCTCTTACTTTATACAACCTGTTCCTTCCCTCTGCCTCTCTCAGTGGCTAGTTTACCTCCTTCATTCCTCTCCTCCTATTGTCTTCTCTTCAACCATTCCTTTCCTTGTAAATACTGTATTTTTTTCCCCCTTACTCTCAACTTGTATTTAGTTTTCAAAACTGCTTTTTTTGTTTCAGACCTAAAGGTGATCTTGTATGGCATTTTTTTTTCCCATGTGTACTGCTGGGTGTAGACAGTTATCTACTTGGAAATCTGGCTCGGTCCTTAGGTATGCTGTGCAAATATTTAATTCTGTAAGTCCCATATATGCAGGAAAATGAGCTGTTTCACTCAGCAGTGATGCTTGATCTGAAAGGGAAATCCTTGTGGAGTTCTGTGGTATGTTTCTATAATGAGCATGTCATAAAACCCATCTGGGTTTGATACTAAATTTTCACTTTAGATCATGTAAGAGTAGGCTTTACTAGGGGTATTGCCCAAAAAGCATCAAATTACCAATCAGATCACAATTAAAAGCATAATAAACTGTAAAAAAGCCACAATGAAACAGAAAAACAACACCCAAAAAACCCCACAAACAAGATAAAAAAAGCCAACTCAAAACCACAATGAAAATAAAACTGCAGAGCTTCTGATTATCAACTGGAAATAATGAAGTGCAATCTTATAATGAAGTTCTGTCTGTAACTTATCTCTTTGTCAGCAACACACATTAATTTGTTTCCATGGTTTTGCTGATAAGTTGCACGTCTTGCTAAATAATCTGCTTTCGTGCAGAAACTCATGTCTGTTTTCTGCTGAGTAAGTCTCTCTGCAGTCATTGAAAGAGGCTCAGAAAGATTAAAATGAAATGTTTGTTAATAAAGCAGCCGGTTACTGTAAGGAGTAGAATTGGCTAGATAGATACCATGTAAATATAAATTCTTGAAGATAAAAATCCTGTATTTATAAATTAACTTAGCTTCATTAAAATTATTTTTTAGTGGTGAATGAGAAATTCCTGTTTCATGTGTCCTGTACACATACTTTGCCAATAAAATTCGCTTTTGTGTTCCACTACAGTAGGTACTACCTTCTCCCAACCCTGCTGTTGTGTCATGGAAACATTTTGTTGTGTTCTATAAAGAAAATTGACGATGTCCAATTCTTAAACTTCTTTTGAATCAGAAGAAAGTACCCTCTTTCCAGTAATTGTTAAGTAATCAGTAATTTGAATTTTATTAGCAGGGAAAAGTTATCTGGAAAATTTTATTTGTCATTTGATCATACAATAGCAATTTAACTTTTATAGCATGAAATAATTCTCAGTGTAAAGAGTTGCAGTTTATTAAGTCTCTGATACGAGCAGCTAAATAGCTGGTTAACTGGCATTGTTGTAGAAGGGAATTAGTAAGAAGGGTTTGGGGTTTTAATGTATCTTAAATCTTTTGCCAAATCTGAGTTCTGAAAATTCCGTATCGCTCTTTAGAGCAACACTTTCAGCACGTAAAGACCAAAGAAGGGGATAGATGCTCATATCATGTGGAAAGTGAGCTTATTATGTATTTAACAGACTGCAAATGTATGCATATGTGTGTACAGCTTACCTCTACAACATCTGTAATAACATCTCTTGTCTTCAAGGTAAAATAGGTCTTTATTATATTTTCATTTTTAATTTTCATTCTTACTTAACTTGAACAAATTTCTGTCAGGAAAGAGAGGAGATCAGCAAGTTGACAACTATTGTTCTTATTCATTAAATAGGTTAGGGAAAATGACTATAGATAGTAAAAAATATTTTATAGCACATTTATGCTGCTGATCTCTCAACCAATATGAAGTCCTGCTATCAGTATCTCTTGGATATTTTGCAAAAATTAACTTTAAAAAAAAAATAATGGAAAACCAGATATTATTTCAGTTTTCTAGAATAATCTTTCTTAATCATTTGCTTAGCAAAACAATTTATTAAGCAATGAAGGATAACGAACCATAAAGTTTTAATTTGCTTTTTTTAATTGAGTTGTTAATTAGTATCCCTCCACAGTTCGTAACTCCCAACTTGCTTTTTGTTGCTTCTGTATCCAAGGCACTTTAAGGAAGCTAATCTATCTTAGTTATTCCATAAAGACACTTCCATGAATCAAATCTATAGGTGATTATGTTCTAACTGTGCTGGGGCTTCTCTGAGTGCATATTAATTATGTCAGTGGTTAATGATCAGGCAAGAAATATGTGAATGCTAGCAATGATTGTTTAGCAGCAACAGAAGAAATACTCTGTGTTTTCTGAAATGTTAAGTCCTGCCACCTCATTCTAGGTACAAACTTCTGGTCTCGTTCCTATCAGAGCATCGACAAGGGGTTTCTTTTTTAACCTCTTTGATACATGAGGACTGCTGAGCTCTTGTTATCCTTAATAATAAATATCAAATCATCTATTTCATCTAGCTGCAAACACTGTTCATAAATTTTATTGTACTACTATATTAACTTGCAAATTTTATTTCTAATCAAGAATGTAAGCCAAGAGCTTTCAATTCCTGCTCTCACAAGCTTCACAGAACTCAAAGCCCAGGTTATGGGATCATGCAAACTGTTTGGTTGAATGGAAATGCCAGAACAAGGGTTAAATATGCCTGTAAAATGTAGACGGTCTGGAACTGATTGTGATATTCCTCCTGACTGCCAGCATGCAGGACTAAGCCCTCAGAGAGACCTTACCCACTAAGAAATACATTGGGATTCTCACTGACTGTATTCAAAGTTTCTTTACTTGTCATAGACTCTGCCTTTTCTGTCTTTTGACATAGATGAGTTTCCTAGAGAAGTGGCTGATGTAACAGAGGATGGATGATGACTCTATCCTCACTTCTTTAAAATGGTACAGGGTAATTTAATAGCAAAGCCATTTGCAGCATCTGAAACTCATTTAAATGCCTTTTGTTCTGTCCAAAATGACCACGTGTTTAAATAACAAAAATGGAAAAAAGGTGCATCTATAAATGGTAGCGTGATCACAAACTGGTGAAATTTAATCAGTCCTGGCTATGTAGTGTAGAGAAGCAATAGCTGGGGACTCTTATCTAAAGGGAAAGTGTGAGCTATGCTTTTAAGTCCTAAGTTGTTGTTGTTGTGGGTGTTTTTTAATTTTATTGTTGTTTTGCTTTTTGTTTTTCCCCAAAGGCAGTTCTTAATGGGAAAGATGCAGGGGATAAGAGAAGTTGTAGGAAGGAATTATCTGCAGTACCTCAGCCTTTAAAGACCTTTCATCCCTATCCATACTTTCGCATAATCCAAGGCAGCAGCAGATGACTAATTTACAACATCAGGTTCTGGTGCTTAAGGGAACATATGCCAAGCATGGATTGATAAAACAGGCTGGTGAATTATGAGAGACAGGTTGATTTATATGCTAGATCTCAACTTTTTTAATTGAAGGCAAACCTTCCTATCACTTAGATGCCAGTCACTTGAGATGGGCCTAGTGCAGAGGAATATAGGGTTTAAACCTTAAAATTATATATCCCTGGTAGCTCTGTAGGGATTCTTGGTTCACATACATACATGTGGAAGAAGATAGACAACGTTCAAATATGTTAGCTTCTTAAAAGCTTCAGTAGCTAACCATGGTAGTCATGGTTTTAGTATAACTGAATTTTGATTCTAAGCATGCAAGAAATAGCCTGGACTCCCTCTGTTTAGTTGTGGGTCTAGATAGCTAATGCAGAGAGGGAACATGTTAAGGACATGCTGACTCATGTGTCTTATTATTTAAAGCCTGGAAACAAATGAAAGCAAAGGCTAGGAAACAAATTCCTTTTCTTCATTTGAATGAATGAAACTTGAGAAAGCTTAGACATTGACATGTTCCCATTTGTAAGGTAGAATATTCTTACAACTCATAGAAACATATTGTTGCTATTAGTGAATGACCACAGTAATGATTTCCTGAGATGCTTTGTTATCAAGAGGTTCCTTTTCTGTTCAGTGAGCTTCATCTCCTTATTTTGGCACGTCCTAACTATTTGTATTTCCTTGATAGATTTGAACACTCCCAGAATCCAATCGTTTCCTCTTGCCCTTTTCCCCCACCACAGAGGAATCTCTATACAGCTTTAATAAGCAGTATATTGCCTTAAAATGTTATTACTCCATAGAAGCAACTAACACGATGGTCCTTGTGACAGCTGGAAGGTCTTACATGCTGTTTGTTGTCACTGTAAAAGGGTGGCTTGAGACCCCCTTGTTGTGAACCATACTGTGTGTGACTTTCTTCCCGTAGGTTTCTGTATGTTCCTTGCCCTGATGACAGCTGGGTGAGGGCCGTGAGTAGGGTTTGGGGGGGATGAAGAGTGGCAGGACAAAACAGAGACTGAGCCGAACAGACGTGGTGACAATCCTATACCAAACTCCAAGCTAAGCTTATACAGAGTGGCATTAAGTTAGGTACTTGGTGCACAAGAGCTCCACTGGACAAAACCCGCTCCCCAGTGTTTCAGAAGCTTTCAGGCTGCTACTTAGATTCAGCATTCTGTCAGCCCTGCGCCTCAGCCACTTTCTCAACACAGCTGGAGTGCAGCTGGAAGGATAATGCAATCGAATCCACAAAGCACAGCGTGGCACATTCTCTTACTGTTGCTTCATGTTTTCTTATTTTGTAGATGTCCAGAGTTACATCTTGTCTGTGTTCTGGGATAATTTTAGCTAAGTGTCTGAGCCTTTCTTGTGCAAGACTCGCTAGGTCCTTAACATGAACGTTACCTTAAAGCTTAGATGGATGACTTGCACGGTGTGAGCGTTCCCTGCAATCTACGGGAGACAGTCTAGTAAAAGAGTTTTGGAATCGGTACTAACCAAGTGTATGTTTCAGAAGCTGATGGGAGTTTTCCTTAGTTATTCGTAAATCTCTTACAAAAAGTGATCTAAAATGCAAAATTTAATGAAAACATTTGCATTCATTTAGCCACGAAGAAAGTGTTCATGATACTGATGCAATGTAAATCAAATCTCCTTCCTAGCTTTTTCAGGATTTTTATTGCTACTGCTACTTCCCTTTTGTGGAAGGGAGTTTGGTTGGGCTTTTTGTTCTAGAAGTGTAATGAACTGTCTTGGGTTAATGCTTGTACCTGGCGTGAATGCATTGGTAGGCTAGATAGTTCTTCTTTAAGAATCTTTTAATAGGAAGTAACCTGGTAAGACTACTAAAAGCATAATGAAAACCTCATTCAGTTCCCTGTCAGTTTTCAGAGCTGTAAGTGGCTTCTAATTTGCACAAGATTGGAATAGCATTGAAGAATTACAGTAACTAAGTGAAACACTCATTGGTTTTGCAATTTTCTGATAGCATCCCTTGTAATTTCTTGTAATGCATTTGTAGCGAAGTACAATGACAAATGTCAAGGCTCATTGTACCAGTCTTACGCACATCAGCACTAGATTGGGAGGTGTAATGTCAGCTCCTATCTTGGGAAAAGCTAGCATCACTGCTGGATGCTTTCCCATTGTGAGTTCCGTTATAGAAAGAACCACTGGTTTTAGGTGGGGGAGGTGTGGAGAAAATAATTGATTTCCCGGTATTGTTTTATTGCTTTCATTTTATTTTTTTTTAATAATTTATTTACTTGTTAGAAGTTTCAACAATAAAATGTAAGCCTGAGAGACCTTTAAAAAATTTAGTTTTAAATTAGAAAATGAATTCTGGATATCCATTAGGTATTTCCCATGACAAACTACAGAAAGCTAGTCTTTTATTAGTTAAAGCAAAACCATACTTTTAAGCTATAGCTGTGAAGCTTGCTTCCTTGAATTATTTACTTCAATTATTTACACGAATATGTGCAGCAGTGGACTACAGTAATATCCTCATGATGATGTGGTAACAAATGCAGATCTACATTTGAGATAAATAAGTGATTTGCTGAAAATACAAACCAAATACATTATAGGAAAAGCTTGAAAAATTGGTTACATACAGTGCAGTTTATCTGAAGTAAATAAAAAGAAGTCTTGCTCTTGATCTCTTGTTACTCTCCTGCAACACGCTTTGCCTGTTACATAAAGCCAAGGGAAGGTTAATGTGACTCTGAACAAAGGTTTATGAACGTAGATAATTGCTTGAAGCTGATTTTTCTTTGCTGTTGCAGTTGTGTTTCTTGGATGGAAGCAACTATATTAATTTTAGTAGTTGGAAAAAAAAAGAAAGGAAACCATTCCCCTTCTTTTTTTGTAAACTTGTGGTAACTTGAGAGTTTAGAGACTGGTCAAAGAATGAAGTCTTAAGACAATATTTAGTAGATTCCTTCTGATTTGGTTACTTAACACTGTTCTAAATGATAAGTGACTGAAAAAAAAAATCACCACCTCCTGCAAATACTTAGTTGTCAGAGTATCAACACTATTCATAGTCCCTGAAGTGGTCCTATTGCTGTCACTTTTTATTCTGCACTGGGCTTGTTTCGTTCTGAATACTCCTCCAGCCTATCTCCATTGCTTTCTACCATTTTTAATACTCCACCTCAGAAGTTACTGAAAATGTCCTTATGTCACTCATTTTCCTCACTCACGTTGTCTCCCAGTTTTGTTCTATTCATCCCTCTCTTCAAACTATACAAAGATTAGTAGGCTCAGATTTATAACAGCTATTAATAGATTAATTTTGACATTGATAGACAGTCGATTTGCTTGTGTGTGTGATGTAGTTGGTGTGATACGTAGCCCAGTTTGTTGTGTACATAGCTTAGATGTGATATGTACACTGAGAAAATAACTTCATGTATTAAATAGGAAAGCAGTATGGCCATTTTCTCAGCTAAGTTCTGGGTAGTACAAATTAAAGAAATGCTAATTTTGTGCTTAAAATACATCAGGGTATTATTTATCATTGTGAAAAACCACAATGGAGAGAAGAAGAGAAAAAAGAAAGGAATTTTTATGTGACCTTCAGAAATATGTCAAATCTCACTCTCCAGCATTGTTGCTTCTCAAGAAAAAAAAAAAACTTATGTTCCTAGTGATTCTTCTCAAAGTATCGATTGAAAAGATAATTCCATTGCAATACTGTCTGATCAGATTGGTTTTTTCTGAGCTATACTTGAGAGAATTAGCAAAGTAAAAATGTTAGAATATCTGGTTTCTGTTACACCTATTCATACAGCTAAAGAGCATTAGATTTCATTGAATGAATTGTATAACTAACTAAAGATTAAACTTTTTTCATAACAGCATTAGAATCATGAGCTTTGTTTTTTGGTAAGAAGTAGAAGGAATTTTTCTGATGCCTTTCTTCCTGGAAAGCTTTATTTTGGAGTGTGTCACTTCTGAGCAAACTTGCTTCTGTGACAATGGTTTAGTTTTTCTATACAGGAGGATGAATGTAGCTTCTGAAGTAGACAGGTTTAATGTAATTGCCTGTGATTTTTGTATTTTTATTCTTTTTAGAACTACGTTAAATACGTTTTTAAATTTTCCATATATTGTTTGCATCGTGCAAATACAGGGTTATAGAAATTGTGTCTAAAAATACTGTGATGCATCCAAGTTGTAGTTAGGCTGTGAAGCATAGTACAGAAAGGAGCACAGAACAAGTTTAGAAGTCACATTGTGAATTTTGCAAGGCATGCTGCAGCATGTTAAGATTTGAGTAATGTTCACTTTAACCACAGTTGTTCTCTCTTAACCTCTGAAACACAGAGATATAGATCTTCATCAGTCAGGGTCATTTTGCAGAATTGCGGCTGGTTTTTCCATACAAGGACAAAGCTAAAGATATGCATTTAGTTAATTATTAGATGCATTTAAAAGAATTCTTGGGGGAAAAAAAAAAAAGTATTTTTTCTTATTTTCTAACTAATATAAAAAATTGAAGCTGTCATCAAGTTGCAGAAAGGAAAATGGAAATTGAAACAAAGCCATTTATAATGTCATCATATATAGATCTGACTAGCTAGTAAAATTATTAGCTGCTTCAGCTGATTCGTGGTGAAACGATGCTCATCTTAATCAGATTCGATGTCAGTAGAGCATGCATGTTTCTTGAATGACATTTGCAATGAGTAGATGAGAAATTAAAAAAAAAAACCAACAGAATAGCTAGTTTTTGTTTCGATGACTCTGAGTATGGAGGTATAATGAATTTAATATATTTAATGTTTTGGTAAGCTGGTACTCCTAACTATGAGGAAAAATGTTGTTGCAGGTCAGAAGTCATGGGACTTTGGATTTCAGAACAATGATCTGTTGTTCATAGAAGTGCTTTGGACTGTAAAAATATGACCGGGCACACCTGCAGTATGTGGCCTTTGAAGACCCCATGTAGACTTGGACAGTGTCACGCTAGAGTGGAGCTTTTGGCTCTGGTGCTGAGAGGGCTGCCCTGTCAGCCAGGCCCTGCCAGTGGGACATTTCACTGCCCAGGTGTGCAGTGGGTTTTCAAAAAGGGGTTGGTGAAGAGTCCCAGAGCTCTCCCTCCGTGTGCTCAGTGCTGGAAGTTCTCCTCTCGCCACAGCGAAATGGGCACAGCAGCAACTTAACCTAGCCTCCCACTACCTGCCCAGTGGATTTTGTTAAGTGAAAAGTTAGATGAGCCACAAACTCCGTGCAGTCTTATGTCTGTTGTGTTTCTGAGGGTGCCAGCTCTGTTACTGATGGTTGTGGTCGAGATTGAGGTGATTTTTCATTTCCCGCTGATTTGATTTGCACTTGAATAAGCACAATAGCTGATTTAAATGTGGAGACCATGTGGACAGCAGGAAAGGCAGCAAGTGATGCCAGGGCAAGGAACAGGGGAGATGGAATAAACAGAGGGGAGATTGTTGATAGATGGTTCCCAACTCAATCAGACAGTAAAGTAGTTGTGCAAGTTGGGATTCGAGAAAACATGCTGAGTGATGACAAACTGTCTCCTTGGCTAGCTTGCTTAGGTCAAAACTGCAGTGCTGCTTAAAAAAAAGCTTCAATCCTTTGTTTACATAGCATATGGAGTTGTTTTCTTTTATTAGCATTGAACCATGCTTTATCTAACCTCACTGAAAACAACTGATCCAGAAATGAAATGGCTTTTTACTTCTTCAGTAGCGTTGCTTCACGTTATACGTTCCTTGGTATGCATGCCTTGGAATTCCTTTTTTTCAGTGTATGAAAGAAAGAAAGTGCAAATTACTGTTAACTGAAATGTTGATACATGTTCAGTGTTATGATAGAGTTTAAATTTTTCTTTGTTTTAAAAAGTTTAGTGCAGTTTTAGAGTTTGATAATGTAATCAGCTTTTAGTAATTTTTTTTCCTGCTCAGAGATTCATATGCCATGAAATTTTTTCATTGAACCACTCTAAGGGTCACCAAGTAGAGAATATAAAGGACTCCAGATACCTCTTCAGCATAATCAGTTCACTTCAAATTGGCTGCTGGCCATAATTTCACTATATAGGTTCTTGAAATGGACCACTGGATTTTTTAATTATTTTTTTATCATCTATTATTTTAGAAAATTAATACAACAGGAACAAATATTTAGTTGATGCATGGGGCATAATTCTTTAAGATGATGCTACTCTAGTTTTGGGTCTCATCACTTTGTCATGAATGTGAGGGAGTGTGCAGTAATAATAAACTTGCATAAATTAAGTACTTTAGACTTGTATAGCATGCATATAATAAATTTTTCATGCTCACTAGCTTTGGTAATATCGGTATGGCATAATACACTCCACTGGGATGGACGTAAGTCCCAGTCTGAGAGAGAGGGAGTCTGGTCAAGCATCTGTCTGATTGCTGCTGTGGAATGTGCTGCAAAACTTCGGCGGTGCTAGGGCAGGTGCTAAAGTCCATACACAGATTTGGTCTAATTAATTAGAATTTTTAAAGAGCTGCAGTATGAGGGTATGTTTGCAGATTCTCTGGTCTTCTATTTTATTTCTGACTGCAGCTGCTGTTTGCAGCCACAAAGATACTGGGCAAAGTACAGAGTTTTACACTTATGTATTTCAGAGTATCACAGAATATTCATGGTTGGAAAGGACCTCCTAGATCACTTGAGTCCAGCCATACCATAACAAAAAACCACCTAAATACCCTGATCAAACACAAAATAACTCCCTAGATGGCTGCCCCCAGAGCATGTCCTGAACCAGCAGGTCTACCCGTTTCTTAAATATATCCAGGGAGGGTGACTCAACCACCTCCCTGGGCAGGCTGTTCCAGTGCCTCAGCACTCTCTGTGTCAAGAATTTCTTCCTAATATCCAATCTAAACCTCCCCTGCTGCAACTTCAGACCCTTTCCTCTGCTTCTGTCAGTAGTTACTAAGGAGAACAGGCCAAGCCCCACCTCTCTACAACCTCCTTTCAGGGAGTTGTAGAGAGTGATGAGCTCCCCCCTCAGCCTCCTTTTCTCCAAACTAAACATGCCCAGCTCCCTCAGCCTCACCTCATACGACTTGTTCTCTAAGCCCCTCAGGAGCTTGGTAGCTCTCCTCTGGACACCTTCCAGCATCTCAATGTCTTTCCTATAATGAGGGGCCCAGAACTGAACACAGTACTTGAGATGAGGACTCAGAAGGACCGAGTACAAGGGCACAATAACTTCCCTTCTTCTGCTAACCACACTATTCCTGATACAAACCAGGATGCCGTTGGCCTTCTTGGCCACCTGGGCACACTGCTACTCATATTAAGCTGGCTGTCCACCAGCAACCTCAGGTCCTTTTCTGCCAGGCAGCTTTCCAGCTGCTCTTCCCTAAGCTTGTAGCGTTGCTTGGTGGTGTTGTGACTGAAATGCAGGACCTGGCACTTGGCCTTGTTGTACCTCAAACAGTTGGCCTCGGCCCATCGATCCAACCTGTCCAGGTCCCTCTGTAGAGCCTTCCTGCCCTTGAGTAGATCAACGCTTCTACACAATTTGCTGTCGTCTGCAAACTTACTGAGGGTGCTCTCAATCCCCGTGTCCAGGTCATCGACAAGAAGTCCAAACAAGACTGCCCCAAAACTGAACCCTGAGGGACACCACTGGTGACCGGCAGCCAGCTCAATTTCACCCCATTAGTCACAACCCTGGGAATGGCCAGCCAGCCAGTTTTTAACCAAGCAAAGAGTCCATTTATCTATACCGTGATTTGCCCGTTTCTCCAGGAGAATGCTGTGGGAGGCTGTGTCGAAGGCCTTAAAGTCCAAGTAGACAACATCCACAGCCTTTCCCCCATCTAAAATGTGAGTCATATGGTCACAGAAAGAGATGAGGTTGGTTAAGCAAGATCTCCCTTTCATAAACCCCTGCTGGCTGGCCCTGATCCTTTGGCTGCCCTGCAGTTGCTATGAGAGCTCACAAGATGATCCTCTCCATGACCTTTCCTGGTATGAAGTCAGGCTGACAGGCCTGCAGTTCCCCAGATCCTCCTTCCGTCCCTTCTTGTAGATAGGTGTCACATCAGCCACCCCCCAGTCAGCTGGTACCTCCCCTGTTGACCAGGATTGTTGAAAAATGGTGGAGAGAGGCTTAGTGATCTCTCCTGCCAGCTCCCTAAGTGCCTTTGGGTGAATGCTGTCCGGCCCCATAGACTTAAGAGTGTCTAGGTGCAGAAGCAGATCATTAACTACTTCTTCCTGGATTATGGGGGGACTGTACTGTTCTCCCTCCTTATCTTCAAGCTCAGGAGGCTGAACACCCTGGGAGCAGTTGGTCTGTCTACTAAAGACAGAGGCAAAGACAACATTAAGTATCTCAGCCTTTTCCTCATCCTTGGTTGCAACGTTCCCCACCACATCCAGTAAGGGATGGAGATTTTCCCTGCTTCTCTTTTTATTGTTGATGTACTCGTAGAAACTTTTTTTGTTGTCCTGTGTCGGTGGCCAAGTTGAGTTCCAGCTGGAATTTTGCCTTCCTAATTTCCTCTCTGTATAACCTGACAAGATCTTTGTAGTCCTCTCAAGTTGCCTGGCCCTTCTTTTCCTAAGTCACATCAAAAGCTCCCTATCCAACCAGGCTGGCCATTTTCCCTGCCCTTTAATCTTACAGCACATGGGATTAGCCCTCTCCTGGGCCTTAAAGATTTCCTTCTTGAAGACCATCCAGCATTCCTGGACCCCTTTGCGCTTCAGGACTGTCTCCCAAGGGAGTCTCAACTTGTGTTCTGAACAGTTCATTTAAGCCACAAGTGATCTGGAGACTTTCACATATGAGTAAAATCTATTACTTAATTGCTATGATTTGGCATAAGGAAAGGACTCTTCCCCATGAGTGGTACAGCTCTGGGACAGTATGCAATGATGAGAGACTTTCAAAACTAACTGACAAGGCCGAGAGCAACCTGATTTAGCTTTGCACACTTCTCTGCTCTGAGCAGGAACTGTGACTCAAGACATGCAGAAGTCCCTCCAACCTAAATCATTCTGTGTACAAAGTGCAGTGTGAAGAACTGTCTGTAAGTGGTGGTGTGGAATGGTTTTCACTACTGTTGTAAGGCCAAGCTTCTCCAAGACAGAGCAGGGGAGAAAAGTTTCTATGTCAATTTTCATTCCAAATCAACTCCCTGTATGTCTGTCTCAGTTATTGAAGGAGGGAAAGTAGCAGTCAAATCCTTAAAATCTACCATGAAATTTGGTCTTTGGAGGCCAAACGAAGAAAGGAAGGAAAGGAAGGAATGTTTTCACAATGTACTTTGCTAGGTAGAGAGAAAAGGTGAGTCTGATAACACGCAGGTGGCAAACCTGTAGGTCCCAAAACAGTCAGGGAGGACAACTGAAATGAGTTCATACCTCAGTCCTGTAAAAGGAAGAAATAAATTATTCAGCAAACTGAAGATTCAAGGTGTCTGCTGGGCCACAGTAAAGAGGCTTTAGACTGTAAACCCAGGGCATCCTGACATCAGTCTCTTGAGGTATTGCTGTTCCTTCTAAGAAACAGTCCCTGGGTATGAGATCTAATGATTTGTTAGGCAGCTGTAGACTGGTAGGTTCTATTCACAGCTTTAGTATGAGAGGGTAATGGCAGTGAACTGTCAAAGTGAAGGCTCGTGTGCTATTTTCAGCTCTGGAAAAAATTACCTTGTGAAAGCTTTGTTACACGATTTGTGAAATGCTATGTGTAATGGTTGAGTGCCTTCTCAGGTGATGAAAATTACTTGGAAATGAGGGCTGTAAAGGGCACATAAATATAAACAGCTGTGGTATAATAGGTAAGATTTCATCTCCAAGTCTCTAAACTTCCCATTCAGTACTTGTTTCCTAAATTTAAGTGTATTTCAGTGGATTTTTCACATCCTCTCCTTAGCCTGGCAAACTGATTCAGATGGAAAATAGCATGCAGAAGAGTTTTTGATATGAAAAGGATATTTTTCTTTCTTTGCATCCAAGCATATTAAAGGTGAAACCAGAAGTAGTTGCTTCTCCATACTTGATACTCCATACAAACTCCTAATTAACATTCACGCTGTTTGGAAGTGAACAGAGCATTGCTGTTAGTCTTGTGCAATACCTGAGATTTTCAATTCAAGAAATGTTTGTGGAAAAAACCCAAGCAAACCAACCAAACAAAAATCTTCCTGAAAATGATGTGATATTGCATGTTTAGCTTACTGAAACTAATTGAATTAAAAAAAAATAGAAATGGGGAAAAAAAAAAGAGAATTATTACAACGAAGGTCCTTGATAATATGTGGGCTTTGCAGAAAACTGAATGTTTTTAAGTTCTTCTCAGGTAGAAATCTGAAATGGGAATTTTAACTATAAATATTTCATATATATTAACAGAAACACTAGTAATGAAAATTATTTGCATACAAGACCAAGTTAACCTCAAATTATCATATATATCAGCCAGTATAAAATCCAAAGACTAGAAAACTGACTCGAATTACCTTTAGCCTAAATTAAGTCTTTTATTAACTAAATGAATCAATTTTGGTTCAGTCCATTAATCAGTGAGCTTTAATCATAGTACCAGTTAGAAGGTCATCTTGTTATATTCCACAGGTATTCCTTCCTTAACCAGAAGTTAGTGAAAGACTTAGTGCACTAAATGTGTCTTGTGATTAACACTGTCATATTTAACATATTTCAGGGTAAGATATTGTTGCTGTAGGATTGAATTGTTCTGTGACTGGGATCATACAACACCAGTGCTGATGGGGGAGGGTGGAGGGACTGGGACTCCCACATCACCTGAATAAGTATTCCTGAATTATTTAATTTCATATTCAGTGATTGTATAAGATGTGCAAGCATCAATGATGTGGACTAGGCTCAATTCTTAAATTTATTTAATTTAATAAATTTATTTATTTAATTTATTTAATTTAATTTATTTAATTTATTTAATTATTCATTCATATGCCCTTAGATTACACACAGCACTACTTGGTAGATGAATTTGCAAAGTCCAAGTCCACCTAAAGTTAAACAGAACTGGTGAAATACAGGCTTTCTATAAATGCAACAGACACAAAAGTGTCTGCTTGAGAGAGCACCAGGTTCTGAGACTTCTTAAAGGCTGACTTGAGCCAGTGCTGAGCAATCAGGCTTTATCTAGTAGCACATTCAGGTGCACAATGACTCTGTCTTCTCAACTCACCTTTGTGATGCGTGTTCATGTGGAAACCTAGTCTCTTCATTCTGTTGGTGTGTATATATACTGCTGCAGCCTCAGGAATCATAGAATCATTTAGGTTGGAAAAGGCATTTAAGAACTTTGAGTTCACCACTAAACTATGTCGCTCAGCCCCACATCTACATGTCTTTGAAACTCCTACAGGGATGGGGACTCTACCACTGCCCTGGGCAGCCTGGACCACAGCTTGATAACTGTTTTGGAAGAAAGGGATAAAAGGATCTTCAGTTTCCTCATATGTAGTGAGAAGCAGTAATTGAAGGATCTCATCAGCACTTGTCTTCTTCCCCCGGCCCCCCCCCCCGCCCCCGTCCTCACCTCTCCCATCCCTATCCAGGTCAACTGTGATGTTCTGAATTGTACATTGTGGTTTGCAACAGGTATCTGTTGCTTTAGGCTTCCTTTTGACAAAGGATGTCACACTGTAGAGGAATGTAATAAATATAACATTGAAATTATTTCATAGAATCAGAATAGCTTAGGCTGGAAGGGACCTCAGAGATCATCTAATCCAACCACCATGCCGTGGGCAGGGACACCTCTCAACTAGACTGGGTTGCTCAAGGCCCCATCCAGCCTGGCCTTGAACACCTCCAGGGAGGGGGCATCCACAGCCCCTCTGGGCAGCCTATTCCAGAGTCTCACCACCCTCATACTGAAGAACTTTTTCCTAAGATCCAATCTCATCCTATTTTCCCTCAATTTAAAACAATTTCCCCTCGTCCTATTGCTGGACACTCTTGTGAAGAGTCCCTCTCCAGCCTTCCTGGAGGATCCCTGCAGGTACTGGAAGGCAGTTTTATGGTCCCCCTGGAGTCTTCTCTTCTCCAGGCTGAACAAATCCCAGCTCCCTCAGCCTATCCTTATAGCAGAGGTGCTCCAGCCCCTGTGTCATCGTTGTGGCCTCCTCTGGACTTGTTCCAACAGATCTATGTCACTTATGGTGGGGACACCAGAACTGGATGTAGTATTCCAGGTGGGGTCTCACAAGAGCAGAGTAAAGGGGGAGAATCACCTCTCTTGATCTGCTGACCACACTCCTTTTGATGCATCCTAGGATACGGTTGGCCTCTGAAGTGAGTGAAATTGTTTTGGATCTGTTTTATGTCATGTCATGTAATGTAGTCTTATGTTATGTTATTTTAAACAAGGCTAAGGTAGTCCATGTGTTGCTGGATGGTCGCAGCATCTCCCCACCAGAGGGCTTTCTTATCCGCAAGGGACCAGGCAACTGCCATTTTGACTTTGCCCAAGAAATTCTCTTTCTTGACTATCTGCAGCCCCAGCTAATTAATAAAGTACAAAGGAGGTAAAGTACAAAGGAGGTAAAGTACAATGTTTTTACTATCTGAACCACACGATTTCTCTTAACTGTTGGGTTTGTTGTTTTTGTTTTCTTTTTTCTTATTCTCTGTTGAAGCCAATTGTATGAGGCACCTGGATGAAAATATGAATATGAAAAGATGAAAAAATATGAAACATTTTAGAGAAAAATGTTTCATTGGGTATTAAGTATACACTGTTTACCAGATTTTATTGATATAGAGGACAGTCTAGTCCATAGTGACAAGCAGGCTGGGGGGTAGTGTTTGTGGAGGCTTAGTTCTTTGGGTTTGTTCTCTTAGTTTTCTGAATAAGCAGAGGATACAAAACAAAACTATTTTGTCTTGGTTTTTTTGGCAGGACTGGTTCAAAGAGAATGGAACAAGCTAGTATGGACTATGAAGCACCATTAATGCCATGTGGTTGTATCCTTCTCCGTCACTTTCTTACCTGTCATGTAAAATATTTTATTAGAGTTATATAGTATGATTATGAGTCCTGAGCATTTTGAATGCAACAATTTTTGGTGCTTTAAGACATGAACAAGATGCCAAAGATGAGAGAGACTTCCATTAAGTGTGAATTAAGTATAAATTAAGTGGAACATAATATATTGAACTCAGTAATTCTTCATCTGATGGAAGAACTTATACGTGAACACGTATATGTAGGCATAGACTTTTGCTTCTTTGGGCCACCTTTGTGTGCTCGCTGTCACTGACAGAAGAAGCAGACTTCTTGTCTTAAAACAAAATAGCTTATTCAAATTGGTTTAAGACATAGTGAAGTCAGAAGTGTACAAGTAGGTTGTTTTTTTTCTCCCACTCTGCTGAACTGCAAATGAGTGTCTGATATTGAGATGTGGGCTGCACAATAGATTTCAAACTGCAAATGAAGTTACCTATAACAAAGTATCAGTATCAAAATTTTCCTTAAATAGCTGTTTGCTTTTTAGTTGTTTTCCAGTTTCAGCTTCTGACAAGTTGGGGTGATCCATACTACATTGGTTTGAATGGACTTGAGCTGTTCGATGAACATGGAGACCAAATCTTACTAACTGACAACAGTATCCTTCTCCAGACCAAGTGCCTCCATCCCTTTCACATACACAGCTTGCTCCCTAGCAAATTATCGTATGGCATCCCTTCCTACTTCTCCCAAACTGACAGTTTCTTCCATGTGATTACTCTGCTTGTATTTCTATGTTTGCATGATGATACTTGTGTCTATATATTGCAATGTATTCTATGTACTTACAGAACATTGATTTGCTGAATGGGATATGCTAACAAAGCAGGACAGGGTTAGAGAAGGGAAAGTTTAAGAAGGATATGGTACATTTTCCCTATCAAATTTATTACTTCTATGGTGCGGAAGGACCAGAAGGTTTGATGAGCTATAAATTCATAAAAATAGGTTGAGCTCAGTTCTTTAAGAAATCTTTCTTTGTGCCACAAGACAGACATTTTTCATAGCTCTTGTTCTGGAGCTTTAGGCTATTCTAGACACCCAATCCAGTCATGAAGGTAAGGGCTGAAACTTTGATGGAGTGTTCCCTGGGTAACCAACAGAGGGAATGAGGGACATGTTTGAAAGACTCACAGTCATCAAGGTTCCACTGCAGTGCTCCTGTATCAGCTGGAGTTTCTTAAGAGCTGAAAGCCTCATTCACCAACATGTAGTTCAGTCACATGGAAGGAACAGTTTCTTAGACAGCTGGAAAGGATTAGAAGTATGTATACTGCACAAATTGTATGTCTCTCAGGATCCTCATTGCCCAACAAATAGAGGATACAATGAAAAAGGTAATAAAGGCTTTTTCCTGAGTGCTGTTTTTATTTGTATCTCGTGAAATACTTGATGCACTTGAAACGTCTGTGTTGGAGAAGCAGCAGTTTGCAATTGAGAAGTGGTAACCAATTGTTTTTAAGAACAAGGGATCTTTAACTGTGCTTTTAAATGGCATGTCTTTGCCTGGCATTGTACTGTGCTGTAAAGATACCTGCAGAGGTTTTGAATGATTGCTTGTTTCTGCCTGCACAGCAGAGATGCTTGGGTATATTAGGATCCCTGAAAGACCATATTTGTTTTAGTGCAGTACTAAATGTGATAATTCAGTACTGAGTCTGGAGCAGCCGTTTCTTAAAGAGTTGAGGCATTGCTGTGTTATTGCTTACATTCTTTATAAATGCTTAAAGACTCAGGCCTTTTAGAAAGCAGGACAAGAGGAAATTTATATCCCTCAACCTGAATTGCTAGGGACTTAGAGTTCTGAAGACAGTGACATCCATCCACTTTTATTTGCTCATCTAACTTATGTATGTTTTTAACATAAATGTTCTCTTCTGGTGAAAATGAGGTTACCTAGAAAGCCTGTTCAATAGGAGATTTTTCTCTTTCCCTCTCAAAGAACTGAAAAAAGGCCTTATTAGACAGTTACTGATTTTTTTACCTCAAATCTTGAGGAACTCCAGCAAAACCTAGTCTGACTGATGACTACCTCCTGCAAGGATACTTTTCTTGAGATATGTTTCATATGAAGAGTTTTCACGAGTTCACGATGAAAAAAAAAAAGTCACAAAAAAGCTGGCAAGTGCCTATTCCTGATGAGAGAACTTTATCGATGAAGTCAAAAATAGGTATTTGAAAAATAAAAATAAAAGCAGCTAGTTAATTTCTTACTATTTTAAAAATTATTTTGAAGAATCTGTAAGGGTTGGCCTGCTTTTAAAAATGTGCCCCCATGTTCCTCAGCTACCTATGTGAAATACTTGGACTATTTTTAAGTTTTACTGCTGTAGTGGCAAATACTTGCTCATGGAACCTGGTAAACTAAGCATGAACTTTAAAATTTGGTGTTTCTCAATTGTCCATTTTGGTTATTTACCCTTAAAGTCTCTTTCAGATATCGCTGCTTTTCCAGATAGTGTCAACATTTTAGAAGATGTATCTGGAGACATCCGAACTCCCGACAAACTAATTGACAGAGTAAATGACACAATCGATGGCAGACATATGTGGCTTGCACCAGTTCTTCCTGGTTTGGTACAGTTTTCCCCTTTTCATTCTATCTTTGTGATGTGCATAGATGTAGCTGGAAGTGTAAAGGAAAGGGGAAGCGTACATAATTTTTAGGTAAATTTGCTATTAATAAATGATGTTAAATCACTGCCTTTTAGAAGTAGTTCTTTTTATTCCAGTTTTTCTTTACTGCACAGATAGCAGCAGTGTGGATTTCCCAGGTTTGTAATCTCCTTCTGTCTCCATGGTGCAACAGCAGAAGAATTTCCAAGGCTAGTGTAGATGTTTTTTTCAGTTACTATGATAAAGATACTGACAAAGGAGTTCAATACGCATGTTTTGTGCAATAAATACCTTTCAAGAGAGCAGACTGGGATCTGAAATTTGTTTTTACAAAAAGCAACATTGTTCCAGCAGTGAGAAGTTTTTGGTTTTTTTTTTAATTTCATTATCTGTGTTGAATTAGAAGTCATAAAGTAGCGATGACAGACTTAGTATTTCATGTCCTAAGGCCCCAAGTGATTCAGCCCTTTTAGAAGCCCCATGTTTAAAATATGGGGCATGAAACTTCTAAACAGGAAAAGTAAACTTAGATGAGCTATGACTCTGTTTTGGGAGAGGACTTTTTTAATTATTATTATGGGCCTGTTAGGGACATTATTAAGATCTACTTATTTCTTAGAAGAAAATGGATTTAAGAAGTAGCAAACTGTAAACTTGTGATATGTTGTAGCTTACTTTGTTGGAAAAATCCTTACTTCATATGTTACTATTATTAATTAGAATATTAAATGCAAAGAATTAAGTTAATATTGAAAATACTTCATATATCCTTGTATGGTGTAGTGAAATGGGTATAATTAAGAAAAAACTCTTAAGTGTACTTGGGAATACTGACCACTTGCATTTGTTAAGAAAATGGGAGGTCTTGAATGCTGCTAATTAATTTGATGGGATGCTCAAACAACCAGCTGGGTTTGCTCCTGTCTTTGTAACTGACATGCTTGTAGAGGCTGTTTCATTTTGGCAAAAAAGAAAATAACAGTGCCTGGAGTTCTAGCACATCTGACACCAAAGTACTGTAGAAGAACACGAGATACCAATATTAAAAGGGTAAACTGACAAAACATGGTATGCAGAAGGGGAGAATCAGCAATTTAATGACACTTTCTGTCCTTAAACTGTAGCGAATTCTATCTTTTCAAGATTCACTTTGTGCTTTTTCCTCTGCATCTTCCATGGTATGGTTGTATAGCCATGCAGTGCAAATGGACTAAGCAATCAGCCTAGAATCATTAAGGTTGGAAATGACCTTCAAGATCGTGAAGTCCAAGTGTCTACTAAACATTACTGTGACCACTAAACCACATCCTGAAGTGCATTTTTTATTTTAACACCTCCAGGGAAGGTGATTCCACCGCTCCCTGGGCAGCCTGTTCCGATGCATAACCTCTCTTTCAGTAAAGAAATTTTTCCTAATATCCAAGCTAAACCTCCCCTGGCACAACATAAGCCCCTTTTCTCTCATCCTATCAATGAGTTACCTGGGAGAAGAGGTAGCACCCACCTCTCACTACAACCTCTCTTCATGTAGCTGTAGACAGCAGTAGTCTTCTGTCAGCCACCTCTTCTCTAGACTTCTAGAACAATCCTAGGTTCCTCTGGCGCTCTTCATAAGACATTTTCTGCCTGTTCATGATCATCCTCTGTAGCTGGGATGCTGAGCCCAATCTTGTGTATCCTCACATCCTCATTGCTAGGCTGCTTTCAAGAACACCAGCTGCCCAGAAAGCTGAATGAACTCTTTGCTATATTGGAAGGTTTGAGAAAGGAAATTTTATATTATAGCCTTTCTTTTCCTTTCTAAATGACTTTTTCTTAATAATTCTTCAAGAGTTTTTAATTTATTATTAATGCAAGCACCATTTAAATTATTTGTTCCCATGTTACTGATTGTCATTTTATTTACCTGTTTAAATGTATTTTCCATCAAATTTATCATTTGCAGCAAGACTAACATTTGCTGTTGGAGACTATGCCAAATTGCCTTCTGGAAAATCACAGAAAGAAACATTTCTATTGATCACTTCTACCTTTCTTTCTTCAGTAAAAAAAAAAAACCAAAAACCCAAAAAACAAACAAACAAACAAAAAACCAAACAAACAAACAAAAACCCAAAAAACCCCATAATGATTTAATACAATTAATAATATCTTCTCCAGTGCATCAAAGGATTAAAACTTCAGAGGATGCTAGAGATGAAGCTTAAGATATGTTGGCCCAAAGTTGATGTAGTAGCTCATAAAAAGAATACCATAGAATTAACTGTAACAGGCACAAGTGGTTTCCTACAACCTAATCTTTGATCTTAGCATCTTGACATTAATGTCAATGAAAGTAAAATGAACAATAATTCAAGCAGTAATTGTTTAGCAAGCACCTGGAGAATTGTCGGGTGTACGTGTCATCTTTTGGTGAGTTATATGTCCATTTGGAAGGGTGGCTCTGGGGTAGAGATGACATCTGTGAATTATCAACAGAGATAATAGCTGAACTTAAATCCTTAGCATCAGTTATCTGTCCTCTAGCTACATCTCTTTAAATAGAGACCTCTTTGGATCCAACATGTCTGGGCATTTCATTCTGGGGGGAATTTGTGCAGTGAAATATAAATTAATTTTCTTTTACAGGTGAATAGGGTGTATGTCATTTTTGATGTACCTACTACAGTGTCAATGATCAAGTTATGGAATTATGCCAAAACACCTCAGAGAGGTGTGAAAGAATTTGGGGTAAGTAATTTTTGTGTGTATTTCATATGTTCTGGTGAGTTAGCTTTCTTGATTTCTGTATTACTTTCACAGTTCACTGAAGTGTGATTCCATATAATCTCAAAGGGTGGCATTAATCTCATTTAACTCTTCATTTATTATTAAAATGATTAATCTTTGCCAGTCATCTATCCTCCCTTTCTTGTCCAGGGAAAGAGTATGATCTGTTGTTTGGTTTTTATTTAGATAATTGTCTTAAGATAGGATAATGCTTTCTTTTTTCCAATGACTATAAAACAGGCCTGGAAGACTAGTTTAAACTGTAAACTCAAGGTTTAGACAGCTGAAATGAGGTGAGATTCATTAATTGGTAGATTTGAGAGCTATTTGCTCCAGCTCATAGAATGGCAATTATGTAAAGAAATGAAATAACATTTTTAATTACCTACTTGAAAGCTGCATTAGAAACAACAGCGAGAAGACAAAAAATTGACAATAAAATGAATCAAAACCCAGAGAAGAATGGAAGTTTTAAGTCACAAAAGTTGAACTAATGACCAGACTTGTGAAACAAACAGGGCAAAATGATTTCTACTTAACTGATAGAGACAACTGCTGAAAGCAATGCCTGAATTCTAGGTGTTTTGTTTGTTTCTTAAATATCTAGCTTCTGGTGGATGACTTGCTTGTCTACAATGGGATTCTGGATATGGTGAACCATGTAGTGTCAGGCATTCTACCAACCTGTGATCCAGTGGTCCCGTATCATACCATTCTCTTTACAGATGATGAGAAGATTTGCTATCAGGAGAAGAGAACTGTTATTAGGTATGTGAGTGGATTTTGCTGGAAGAAAGAATCTTGTTTTCAAAAAATGTTTTTATATGGCTAATGTCAGAAATATGTGTAGTGCTATAGAAAATTCCCTTCCAATGCAAACTCAGCCTCATTTAGTAATCTATAGCTGTTTAGATAATAGGACCAAATTATGAGATTTATTTGCAAGCGTTTTTTGGCACTTAATGGTATTCATAACTCATTTTTACTATGTTTTCATGGAAACCCATAGTATTAAACGCAAAAGAAAGAATTTAGGCTTGGTTAGAGAAGAAATAATAAATTCCAGTGATCTTACATGGAAGCGGGGGGAGCTAATAAAAAAGAACCAAACATCAAAAGTAAAGCAAAGAAAGTCATCTGATTTGGCACAGATACTATTTAAGGAACCAGAATTCTACTGTTTTACAAATTTTTTAAAACAATGAACTTCTTAAATGAGAAAAATGAGTTGCCTTCAGAGGAATGACACTTTGAAACCACAAAGTTAGCAATATCACAGAAAATATGATGAAATGCAGTGCAAACTCAACTTATATTTAAATGGTCAGGATTGATAGGGTCTAAAAACAAGTCCCTAACAAGGAAAATAAAGATTGAAAGAATAATTTATTTTAAATGAGATTGAAAAGTGAAAAAGTCAAAAGCTTATAGAAATAAGCACTTTCTTATAAATTGCACGGCTAACAAATAGAATGTCTTGCACATACATCACTTGGAAAAAAAGGCGACAGGTTCACATTCCAAAATGGCACATGACTCATTCAGAAAAGAATATTCAAATACATCGAAATAAGCAGAAAGAATTGAAGTTGTCCAGATTAAGAACAGAAGTCACATTTGCCTACTGTGTTTGTTTTCCTCTGCTTCTATAAAGCATTGGCTGTTGGCCACTGGTACTGTCAGGTGGTGAAATAAATTGTTATTGTTTGGATGTATTGTGTTAGACTTGTGTTTTTGTTGTCATGGTAAAATTTGGAGGTAATTTTTCCAGTGAAAAAGTTACTGAAATGGAAAAGTCTTGAGGAAATAGAAGTTTTGAGACATTTTTCAGGGGCACATAGAAAGAAGGAGGAGGAGAAATGAACCTTTATTTTCTTCAGCTTAACTCCTTTCAAGGAGTGAAGTTATTTTATTGGAAGCAGAGAGCAGAAGCTGTAATCATGTATCATTTTCACATAACTTCTTTTGCACGTATTTATAAGACATGTGTCCTTTGATTTAGTTTTAAGAGGGATATACTTTTGGGGTCACACAAACTGTGTGATCTGTCTTCCAGTCAAGTACATGCTGAGTCTCTTCTAAACTTCTGTGCAGGAACTTTCTTGGTCTTTCTTCTTAGCCTGTTTTGCAATTTTTTTTATCCCCCCCTTCTAGTAAAATACAGTGTCCTGCAGCAATAGAAGACAAATCCCTTACTACATGCTGGATAATAGCCCTCCACTTAAAAATGCTTTTGAGCTTTTATACATTGTTACTTCAGATTTTCACCTATTCTCTTCCAGATGTCACTGTTCAGTATTTTATGAACCCTGAACTTGAATCTGATAATATCATCAACAACAAAAGTTCTGATTTACTTCAGTTTTGGTTCCCCTGTTTCACTCTGACAGTTTGAGACATTACATTTTTCTACAAAAGTAGAAACCTACTCTGTGCAGTATTTGTAGAGAAAAGAAAAATATACTACTTTTTTTCTTTCAAAGGCAAGGATGTTTTGGTTTTGTCAATGTGAAAGGGAGATATTTGTGATGTTTTCTTTAACTGTCAATTCAACTCACTATTTTATTAATTTAATATAATTTAAAGTTACTACTTCCTTCCCAAAAATGAAACTTTTAAAATATTGCAGCAGTCTGCAAACAAAACTTGTCACAGTAAATTAATTTTGTTTAGTTCATAAAATTTTCAGATGATGCTATATCAACATTACAAAACAATGTTAAGTTCCATATAGGGATTTTTACACTCTCGTTATACAACAGCGATTTAAAATCTCACTTTGGTTAATGTGGTTCAAGCTGTGTAGGCAGGCAAGAAAATTGTAGAGTAAATATGATGTTTATATCTGAATGTGTGCCTGAATGAATGCCACTAATTAAAACTGGCAGGAAATCCTTCAGGTGGCTGCAGACAGAATGCCTTTCCTTTCCAGATAGTCTCATAGAACGCGGCTCTGTTTAGCCTCCAGGACCTAAATAACTTGTTTGGTAACCTTTTCCACGAGTCTCTTAACTTTTGACCATGTTGATTATTTTGGCTATTGTACTGATTTTAATCTTTTCAGCAATCATGTGCGAGATCAGGATGTACGGATGATGAATGAAAATGAGATTGTCATGAACAGCAAAAAGAAGCAGGTTGTGGCAGATCCAGGTTAGTAGTTTTTCTACCGCTTTCTTCTGCTCACTTCCTACAGAGTCAGTATGGGTAATGAATGTTGTTACAGGTTATAGGTCTAAAATGGGAAAAATAGGGAGACTTACTCTTTTTTTTTATATATTTAGTTTTAATTTTTCTACCATAGGAAGGCAAACCAGAAATGTCATACTCTGATGGATTTTTATTCTACATCTAAACACAAAAGTGGATGATATAAACCAAAGACATACATAGGCATGTAGTCGTAGCTGAAGATGAACTGACAACTGCCCTTAATTGTGCAGGTTCATAGATAGCTTTTGGAAAAATAGGCTCATTGCATCCCCACTGGCCTTGTAAGTAGCTTTAGAGATTATGTGTGTGTGTGTGTGTCTCAGAATTAGATGCTTTTTTCTCCTCAAGCAATTCCAAAATTATGATAAGGTTAACAAGGGGGGAAACATGTTGACTTTATTCCTCCCACTGTCTTTCTCATTGGTCTTTTCTCTTACAAAGTGATAATTAAAAAGACAACCTTTTTTTTTCCCAAGGAGAAAGAGTAGATTGTATTTATAGTCTGAAGAGTCCCAGTCACTCATTGTAAATTACTTAGAATAGCTTCCTAAATACATTACAAATTCTCAGCCAAACTGATATATTCATGATTGGTTTTCTCTCTGGAGTGTGACACTTTCTCCAATTAATTCCTCTAGAAAGTGTTACAGAAATTATTTGATGGCTTTTAATAACAGTTCTGTAGGAGAAGGATTTGAAATGCCATTGCCTGTACAAATACACCTTCAAAGTTGCTAGTATATTAGCGGTAGCTTTGTCAAAAGTATTTTAATATCTCTGTGCCTACGACATCCTGGGTTCCAACGCAGACATACCTGATGTCCAGTAAAGAACAGCTGTAATTGCCATGGCCATCACATCTCTTAGCCAAGCATTAAGGACATGGAATGCCTCTGAAGTCAGCAGTTGAGGTTTGTCTGTTGGCATCTGCCCCCTGTCTCCTCTGTAGTACTTTCTGGTATCAGCCATAGGCATTGATAACGTAGATTCATGGAACATTTTGGATTAGAGGAGACCTCAGGGGGTCCATCCTGAGTGAGGGTTCAACCTCTTTCTCAGAACAGTGTCAACATTGCATTCAGGCCAAATTCCACAGGAAAGCGATTTCATGGGACCGTGGAGAAAAATGGTAGGCATTACTGAGAAGAGTAACTTAGCTTTCATTCTGGGATGGAAAGAGTAATGGGCATGTTTCTTCCTCACTTCAGTTTGTGGCTTCGCTGTTAATACAGGTACAGTCTTAAAACAGCACTCTGTTTTCCTGAACAGCTTTGCGTCCCAAAACCTGCATATCTGAAAAAGGACTGCTGAGAAGGACAAGATAACAAGGGTTTGTGATTGGAGAGTCCTGAACACATCCAGCCCTAAATAACTGCGGTCTACATCTCCAAGATAGATATTGCCCACATGGAAGATTTTTCTGTTAAAAAAAAAAAAAAAAAGAAATTTAAAGCGTGAATTCAGTTTTCTGTTTGTGTTTGGTTTTGTTTTGTTTTTAATTGTGATTACCTGTCTGATTCTCCCCCACACACTTTTTCTCTTAATTGAAAATCCAGAGAGGAAGGAGCATAAAGGATTAAGTGAGAACCTTTATTGCTAACTGACTGACAACTGTTCCTGCCAAGTACCAAGAAGTTGAGTGAAGAAGAATGGTTATAAAAGAGGTCTTCTGGAATATTTCTCAAGCTTTAATTCCTAAATCCTATCTGGATGATCAGTAGAAGGAAGTGTTGCTTTGTTTCTGATGCCTGTAAATAGTTCTTTTTGAAATGCACTTATTGGAGGAAATACTCTTTACCTCTCTGTTTCTGGGCTGCCACTGTATGTTTTGATGCCATGGCTCTCTCCAGGGGCTGACACTGTTTCTGATACCTGGAGAGGTTACACTGGGTGTGCAGAAGTGTGGTGAATGCTTTTAAAATATGGAGATTAGGAAGTGGGTTTAATAAGTAAGTTTCAGCTGCCACTTCTTTAATATTTTGCTGTGAAATAATTATTTCATTATTTCACTACCATGGAAAAAACCAAAATAGGTGTTTTGCCTGAAGCACCATTGACAGGTGCTCTACATATTCTTGAGAGTCCTGCTACAGAGCAATGCTCTTTTCTCCTATTTTGCCTGAATTTGGTTATATGAGGAAGGAGGCCATGCCTCTGTGCTGCACCAACCACATCTGTTGCCAGCAACTTGTCATCACTTCTGAGAAATGGTAAATGCATTTTAACTGGCAGAAGGTAAGGAGTGAACTGCATTTTTAAACACGAAGTACCCTGCATATGTAGCTGTTTAAACAAGAACTCTAACCAAATAATTATGCTGCAGGATTTGTAGCTATGCAAACGTACTTTTCACTAAGAATTTGTCAGTTGTGACAATCTGTAAATCTCTTCCATAGAAGATTCTTCCTTTCTAATTTAGAACTCACTTGTTTCCAGTGAGAACTGAACACTCTGAAATCTGTAAATGTTTTTAGACATGAAACAGAAATCTACTGTTGCAGCTCCTGGTATAGAATCAAAATGTGCTGCTTCCCTTTCTGTACTAAATCAGGAGTGCTATACCTTGTAGATTTGCTTGTAAAAAGCATTCTTAATTGTTGCTGGCTAAGCTGAAAAGACATAAATTAACATTGCGTTTTCCACGTTTCTATGTATTGGAGTGACAAAATGTATTTTTTACTAAATACAAAATACTTCTAAATGTAAAATAGCTTGTGAGTGTATTGTTCCTTAATGGCTCTTCCCAAACTGCAGTGGCAGAAGAACTGTCTGTTGTTCTGAGAACTGTCTTCCCCAGTGTGTTTACCAGTGTAGCTCTACCCAGAACCAAGCTTTAATTTTTGCTCCAAATTAGATAACCATTGCATGCAACTCCAAGATGAAAAGAGGAGGAGCTGAAATGAGGGTTATTGGTAAGGCTAAGAACAGGTATAAATGTTTGCATTTGGAAGAGGAGAGGCTGTAGAAAGGTTTTTAATACTTGAGGCACAATCACAGATTTGTCATCTAGATGAGATGAGGCCTGTCGCATTGTTTGTTCTTCTGGGAAAATTTCATTGAATGTGAAGAGAAATGAAATCTGTTGTGTTTCCTGGCACAGAACAGCATCTTTCTTATTGATCAGAAAAAGGTATGAGAGGGAGAGGACTTTCTATGCTCATTTGTCTTCTCTGTATCTGTCTGGAGCATCTCAAGTCCTATGTGAAGGACTAATGATTTTTCAATCCTAATTCTTTGAGGTAACTCCAGGTTTTGTAAAGTATTGTAAAATACTTGGTCAAGTCAGGTGGGTCACAGTTCTCTATCTGTTTCTCTGCCTCTTCCTCACTGGCCAGTGTTGCCTCTGGAAATCTGTATCCAGTGCAACTGCTTCTGGCACAGAGAGTATTGGCTTGTACCATCTGCCAGTCTCACCTAGCAGCTCCTTTTACCCATTTATGAGATTTCCCACAATTGCCACACTGGGGAAAGACCATGAAAGTTGTTAAAATATTTCAAAACAATTGTTAAATAGTGGAACATCCTCCCCTGCAGTGTTTCTGTCTGAAAGAAGGGTTTGCCAGCCTGCTGTCTGCTCTGGGATGCCACACACCACCGAGGCAAGACCTAAGGAAGTCCTTGATTCTTGTCAGTCATGTATATGAAGTAGCATAATACTTAGAAAATAATTCATTAATTTCTGTGGGTTGGGAGATGCCATCAGATGCCCTCCTCATTGGAGCCAACATGTAACGACCCTTTATGTGACCAAAGATAAATTAAGTGCCCTAGTCATCCCTATGCACTCAAAGTAGATACTTGACTCACTTCCACAGTGAATCAGGGTTTCAAAAATAAAGGCTTATTCTCTTTTTCACTTTTTTTAACTAGACACAAGTACATTCACATCAAACTGGAATTTACAGGAGAGAAAAGAGGAAGACTAAACATGCAACCAAGAAAATCCCCATAGACTTCACTCGATGTCAGGCAGTTTCAGCAAGAGTAATTCAGCACAAATGTGTGTGGTGAGGTCCCTTGACATTGTCAAAAGCATGACAAAAGAAAAAGGAAGATTAATTTGAATTCTTACCGAAGCCTTTGATGTAAATTCTTAAGTTTTGCCCAGTTCCCATTTCTGGGCCACTCAGAAACCTTTGTGTCATAGTTGCTCACCTTTACCTGTAGTGACTTGCTTTCGATCAAGATAACAGAAATGAGATTGGTTTGGTTTGATTTTTTTGTCACACAATGACACAGAGAAGGGCAGAGGATAAAGAAATAATCTGCAAGGAAGCACATGTCATGCTGCCTACTTTTTGATCTTTAAAAAGATATTTTTATCACTCTTCACAGTGTAATCTGAAACCTGGGATGCCTAGGAAGGCCTCCAGCTCCTGTTTTCTGCCTTTTTGTGGTTTAATCCAGTAGAATTTGCAGAGCAGCGAGGAGCACCTATCTGTGGACAAGGGAGTATGCAGTGATGCAGACAACGCAACAGGCAGAAAAAGAAACTCTTGCTCAGAACCTTTGTTCTTTCTCTTACAGGTGTGACCAGCCTGTTTTGCTCTTCAAACATATGTGCTCAGATGTATTCCAACATTCATCTAATTTCATCTGCTTTCCTGTGTGTAGGCCACTTGCTGTCTGTAAGATGTGTAGTCACCAACCCCTATGGTCACAGTGTGGTAGCTCCTGTTTGCCTGGGCCCCTCATTTCTAGGGGTGCTGCTGCTGCATGTCTGCTTGCTTGATTATTGTCCACTCAAACATGCTGCAGAGATATGTTTCATTTTGGAGGTGTGCACTGACAAATCTCCTCTAAAGAGCAGAGTCTGGAGCAGAGAGGGGTATAACGTACTGGAGGAATGTTTGCTTCCATTTGATTGCAGAGGTCCTGGTATTCAGAGCACAAGAAGGAGGGTTCCTGGCTCAGTGGTCTCTTTGCCCATTTCTGTGACTATTTGCTTGTTTGCTGAGAAATGACTTAGAGCTCATGTGAGACACAAACATCCCTTTATCATGCAGCATCTATCACCCTAATGGAATTCTGTCAGCTGAGGATAAAATGTGGACTAAGAAAGCAATTATAGAGTGAATCTCCTCACTGCAGGAAGAGCTGAGGATGGGGACAGAGTGCCCAGCTGGAGTTATTTCCTGTCCAACTGGCCTCTAAATCTTGCTGGGAAGAGATCAATTTTACACCCTTGTCTAATAGCACCAGCTCCAGCCACTCTGGCTCTGGACTCTTAAGTGCTGCAGTGTTGAGATCTAGGTGTAAAAGGAAACATTTGCAATCTGTGACCTTTTTTTACTGACCTAGAAATTACTGGAATAGGGGAAAACAGCTGCAGACCTTCTGTCTGATGGCTTTCTAGTGTTCTCTTCTTTGCTCCTGCTTGAAAGAGAGGACTGACCATTCCAGGGATCAGCAGGGTAGGATTTGCCCAGCCTGGATGATGGGTTGCAACACTGCACAGTCCTCCAGTCATAGCTCCCTGCTTTGGCTGTAATGGAGAAAGGAAACCACTACCTCATGAGCTGATAGCAGCCTTCCCCATGTATGCTGCTTACTTCTGAAAAGTCCTCATTCTACGGTGAGACCACAATGAAATCCTGCCTTTAGCCTTCAAGTTGCTCCAGATCTCTGTGGTGTGACTAAAATCAACTTGACTCGCTGTGCCTTAGTGTGCACCTCTGCTCTATTGCTCGTGGGACTTCCAGAATTGTCAGCATGCTCAGACTTTGTGCATTTTTCCCAAGAGGATGGGCATTCTAGGGAACTATAAGCCTAAGGAGATACGTTAGACAGGTACAATTAACTTGTTCTCAGTCTTTCCTCTTACTTGTATGTGGTCTGTTGTTTCAGAGCTCTGCTGCTTGTGTGCTTAGCTTATCTGGATCGAATTGAAAAAGGAGCTTCACAGTAGCTTTTGGAAGCTCATCATGCTGGGTTAAGCAAGTGGAGGTGAAAGTCAGAGAATGTTAAAGGAACTTAGAAATAACTAAGTCTCCATCTTCTCAGCAAAGAAGCCAATTGCTACCTGTATGTCTTCTGGCCCTGGTGGAAGCAGGGGGTGGGTGCAGTACTAAAGAGAAGTTTTAGGTCTGGACACTTCATCTTATAGCTGTGTTAAGGGGACAGGAGGAGCCCGTTACTCATCTGCTGCCTTCTGAGAGTGGGAGCCCAGCTGAACATTACAAACTGAACTGGTCTCCAACTGTATCCCAGTCTATACAGCTTGTGCTGAAACAGATGTCGGTCAAAGGTTCAGATAGAAAGCAAGCATGGTGGATGTAAGGGTAGGGGAAATACAGAATAAACTGTTATGGCTGTGAGGGTTTCTCAGGGAAATGACCCTTCACCCAAGGGGAGCCTTGTACCTAGGAGAAGACATGGTCCCTATGGTAAAGACAATGAACTGGGAGCAGTTGAGCCCTTTTATCTTTTTCACTAAGATTTTCCTTCTGCCTGATGGCAGCATAAGGTGGCTGCCAGAATAGATGTTTCTGTCTAAAACATGCTGGGGAAAGAACTTTCATCTTGAGCGAGAGAAAGCTTTCATCTTTCATCAAAAAGGGCGAGGAGTGAGGTAGCACTGGCAGAGCAGCTTTACTAAGTGTACAGAGTGTTGGCAGGAAAATGAGTCAGCCCGCACAGCAAACTGAGACACTGATGACTGTCAGCCCTGCTTGCTTACAAGGGTGGCTTAGCAAATGTAAAACACTGATGGTGCTGTTCCTGCCTGTTATTCATGCCTCTCTGCTCCCATTCATCAAAGGTTTTCTCGCTGCTTTCTGCAATTACACACCTTCTTCTGTTGTTTGTTTGGGTTTGTTTCTTTTTTTTTCCCCCTACCTTAAGAAAGTCAGACCAAGTTAACTCGGGGCTTCATGCAGTTTAGCCTGGTAAACCTCTAGGGATGGAGGTGGAACAACCTCTCTGGGCAATCTGCTTTAATACTTGACTGTCTAATACGGAAAAAAGTTCTTCCTTTGACACATAATAATCTGTGCTTTTTCCCTGTGATTAAAGGCCTAGATCAGTGTGGATAAGACTTTTGGCATTGTGGAAAGGTCATCTCTGCTATTGTCATCTAGCTGTATAATAATAAATTTGATCTCTCAACTATAATTTCAGATTTGCAGATGATGATCTGCCTCTTTCCTGGTCCGCTGGAGGCACGGCTAAAAATAGAGTAAGTTATAAAACCACCTGAAATGGTATAAGCCTAAACAGTGGCAAAAATTAATGCATGATGAATGTTGGTTCTGGCTTGTTTCCAAAGGAATGTTTCTGGGTGGCTTGCTATATGCTGGAAATGGTTTGGTAAGGAATAGTTGGTGAACAGATGAATCAAACTGACATTTCCATTACCAGCAGGAGAGCTGTCTGTGGCCAGAAATCATGGAAAAGGATGTGGGATGATAGTAAGACTTTTCATTATGTTTAATATTGGCAGAGAAATGAAATAGCTCCCCTTATTCGTCTTTCTTGGACAGTAACGTATCTGAATATTAACGCAAAATGGGAGATCTGATCAAAATCCACTGACCCAGCAAGACATTGATATGTATTTTAATCACATTGATAAAATGTACTCTTCACAATAAATCTGCAAGAAGCAAAGATCTGCGTTTCTCAGTGTGGTACTTGGGTAGATCAGATCCATCCTCCTCTATTCTGTCTGAAGTCCTTTGTGATCCCCCAGTGTCACTCTTTCTCCTGGGGAAGTAGCGGTAAGGCCCCAGGGAGATCTGCACCTTGGTCATCTGCTGATGGTTTGAGAATAAGGGTCAGGACACGACTTGTTGGACACTTGCTTGCCTGTCAAACTCCAAGGGGAGAAGAGGTCTGTAGGGGAGGGCTCCAGCTCCCAGTGGAAAGTAACCACCTATAGAAACATGTGGATGTAAGAAATGGAAAAGGGTCTTTAGATGCAGTTTCACCTTGGGAAACAAAGATTCTAGGTTGTGTCAAAATTACTGAAGTTGAATTGAAGTGTGCCAGAGGAACTAGGTATATAAAAGCATAGAGAACACATCCTGAGAAGCAGTCATTTGTGTAGGAAGAATGGAGAAAGAATTAATGGCAATTAATGGTGCCGCCCAAACTCTTGTGACTCAGATTTCAGTACAGATGATGCAGATAACGAAGATAAAGATGTTGACAGTTGTCTAAAACTAGTTCTGCTGTGTCTTAAGTCATAAACCAAAAGGGCTGGTGGACTTGTTTTATAGAAAATGTTCACGTTTTGCAGGGATGTTGTTATTAACAATATGAAGGGGTAAGCAAGAGGTCAGAAAATGTATGATTCAGTGACTGCTTTTGGCTGCAATCATGCATTAGAGATATTAATGAGAAGTCTGAAAAATGAATTCACGATGCATGTAGATCTAGCCACAGGAAGGGGTCCTCCAAAACAGTGCCACAAAAACTCTGCCATTTATCTTCTTTAGCCACTGATGCAGATGTAAATTAAGTTTCCACAGGATGATTAACCAGGGGAGAGCTCGTCTCTAGATAATCTCCCAGCACAGTGCTTCTGGGAGAGGAAAACACAGATTTTTCCGATGGTGGAGCTCATCTGCAAGTGACTCCAATGCAGGTTGGTTCTGTGGCTTTTTTTTTTTTTTTTTGATTGTTGTCCAATGTTTATTGCATTACAATGGTTTAGTTTTTGCAGCACAGATTTTATTATTTGGTTTCTTTTTCTAGAATGCTGCCTGATCAGAGGGGTTGGCCTAGTTCACTTCCAGAAGCTCTTTCCAACCTAAATTAGTGATTTTCTGACCAGTATGGATCAGGACTCTGTTTAACATAATTTATCTGCCATATAATCTGTTCTGCCAACTGAAGCCTACTGAGCCACAGCACGGTGAATATTAATAGGCTGCTTATTTAATGCCATCAATCAGTACAAACTATAGATTGCCTGAGGCTGAGAAAAGTATTCATGTCCTCACACATCTGACTAGACATCTGCTCCTGGAGATGACACAGGGGAAGACAACCTGTACCATGGCTCTTAGGTCCTCAGGTTACATGCAGGGATGAATTCATAACAGACAGTGCATGTTACTTGAATAAGTGTAATGCTAATTGCTCTGGATCTGGGGATGGCTGGAGAATAGCAAATGTGATGCCTAAAGTTAAGAAAGGAAAGAAAAAAAATCATTTGGTTCAGTACTGGGTCTTCAGACATGAAAGTACATGTACAAAAAAAAAAAGTTATATAGTTTAATGGAGTATAGGTAGAATGCAACATGGATTTATAGGCTAATTTTTCACTGCCTTTCTGATTGCCTTCTCTGTCTGTCTCTATACAAGCGAATGAAGGTGATAACATTTTGTAGAGAAGGCTTATTTAGGCTAAGGAGCAATACAGGCATGGTGCAAATCAGTATGGATTGTCCAAAAAGAACAATGACTGAATCTTTTTAACTGTCAGAGTAATGGGCCTGTGTAATTGCCTTTCTGTCTGAATACCAGGCAGCAAGACCTAAAGTCTTAAGATAGAGTATACTTGTAACAGGACGCATTTCTGGCAAGCGTAGGATGCTAGAAGTGAAAGCAAAAAAAATTGCTTTCGGGCCCATGTATTTAAGACACTGCTGTCTTACTTCTGTTATGCTGACTCAGTTTTGTTCCCCTCCAGGGAGAAGGCCTTTTTCTGCGGGTGTAGGCGTTCAGCCCTCAACCTCCTGTGGTGTTAGGAGTGGGTGACTACAGGAAAAAATAGACTGGACACAGAAAAGCTCTTCAGAATTGTGGGTGGGATGACAGCTGTGTTTCCCTCCCCAGCAAACCTAGGTAAGCAAAGTTAGCAAGGAAAGATAAGGCTTGATAAAGGATGAAAGGACTTGGTAATGTGCAGGAACACAAACAACAGCAAGTGCTCAGGAAAATGAGTAGAAAATTAGTGGATTTTTCTCACCACAGAAAAATCGAGGAAGGTGGCTCAAGTGCAAGAGGTGGTCATCAAGGTGCAGATAATGTAGTAACTGAAGAGCAAACCATCTTCACAGAGGCAGAGCTGTCTTTGAGGTACAAACACAGCCGAGGAAAAAGAGGCAGAGGCAAGGAGTCCGTAAAGAACAAATGTAGTGGGTATGCCCTGTTGATCTTTCCACCGGTCCCCTGCAGCTGATCGCTTGAGCTGCTGCGGCAGGTAAGGCACTGGGGACAAATTCTAGGACTCAGAAGTTGCAGATACCTGATAACAATGTCTGGAAGGCCTGCCAAGACTGGACAATTCTAGTTGGTTGGAAATAACTTGCAAACTCCAGTAGAATAGCTAAAAGCCACAACTCTCAGGGTAAAAGACTTAATGCACATCTCTAAAATGGGTGGAAGTGATTCATACCACAACTGATCCAGGAGGAGGAGAACACTGAAACCTGAAAGGGACCCAGATCTGACAATATCTGACAGAACCAGCCTTGAAGATGCAAAACTAATAGAAAAAAAAATAAAATCACAGACCTGTGCTGGAACTTGTTACTAGTAAGCATGAGGAGAACGAGACTAAAAGAGATGATCTGAGCTCATTGTCTGACCTCATGAACACAAGAAGACACATAGCCTGTTCTTATAGGAACTACTATATTTATATATTGCAGGCAATACAACGTATGAAGATTGATATTGCTGATACCTCCATTGCATTTTGCTCAGTTCTGTGTCCACGAAAGATATGGAATGTTCTGAAGAGAGACCTCTGAGAGAGTCAGGGATCTGGTTTGTTATAGAAAAGTGCATCAGTGCCAATGCCTACATGAGTTCCGCAGAGGAGAGACAGACTTTTCCCACCCAGCTGAACCAAAGGGGCTAATTTTCCTACAAAGAGAGAGCCATGAAAACATAATGTAAGTGATTGCAGGAGGGGGTGCTCATGTGAGGCACAAACATCCCCTCCATCGTGTCAGGAGCTTTCTAGATGATTTGTCATCATCTGCTGTGGTGCTCACTGGGGTGTGTGATTTTTCTCTAAGTGGACACTGCATCTTCAGTGGCTTCCTCCATCCTACACTCACCTCTGTGTCCATCTGCAAAGGGAGCTGGCTTTGTGTGTGGGAGACATCTTTCTCCCAGTCCCTTGCTGTGGTGCTCAGGCTGCCCCGAGCGCATGTGCTGTGCACAACCCTGGGGATTGTCACAGCTACCTGGTCATTTGCCAGATGTGGCTGCAGGTCTTGGCTGAAGTGTGGTGCAGAGGCTATGTGGGCAAAGTGCTGGGCCTGTGTCTGCACATTGGCTTCTAAGCATAATAAATTACTAGTAAGGAGCTTTAAAAGATATTTGTAAACCCAGCAGAGAACAGTGTGGATACATCATGCTGAAGGACAGGTAGGATGTTCCATACAAATGTCAGAATGTCCTTATGCAGAAGAGCCCAGAAGGTACAGAGCGTGTCCTTGGAGTGCACTGCCCCCTCCCATCTCCAAAGATGTCTGCACCTGTGGTAGCACAGGGAATGATCTGCCTTTTAGTGGAATAATCTGCCTTCCTTTTCTTTTTTTTTTTTCTTCCCTACTCCTCCCCATTGCTTTTGGATTAAGTTTATGAAGTGGATTATATACTCCAAAGGGAAAGGTAGACAGAACTCACAGGTTACCTTTTGCTCCTCTTGCCATACTCGGTGACCTGTCAGGGAGCAGGAGCAGTGTGCAGGACAGACACTTTCTGTTCTTTGATGTATTTGTCACATTGAGACCAGGGAAATGATGGTTTCCAAGAAGTGTAAATAACTTTCTGAAAGGGGGTGGGTGAACTAGGACAGGGAAGCAGCATCTTCCATAGGTACTGAGCAAACTGGCACAAGGACATCCTTCCGCTCTTCCACTCTCACCAGATCTTTACAAAATGGGCTGCCTGGCCAGCCCTGTGAGCAGAACCTGATGGACGAACTGTTGTCCACCCATTGCATTTTGCTGGGTCCCAGACAGGGAGGAAGGAGCTCCAGGGCCATTTTCCTCTGTTTCCTTCCCTTGGGGCAGGCTCCATAGCAACCGTCACTTGTGGGGCCTTTGCAAGGGACCAGCCTTTCAGCATCCCTGGCATAGAAAGGCAAAGTCCAGTTGCTAACATGAGCTGGTCTGTCAGCTCAGTTATCAGAGGTTGGGAGAGATGGAGGTCGCAGACCACTGCCTTTTTCATTGGTGGGCTGGAGGTTTAAGGGCATCTTGCTCATGCTTGTTACCTGGCATGGAGACCTACTTGGGTGCACAGCAGCTGCTGATCTTTGTGCCCTGGTTTTCTTCTGATGTAACCCAGGATGCAGATGGGCAGAGGAGGGTGGTTTGCTGCACACCCAGGTCTCATTCCAATATGTAATCAAGTAATGATTGATTTGATATGCAAAGAAATTTTAGATAATATTTTAGATAAAGAAAGAACAGGCACAGTTTTCTAACAAGTAATGTAATTTAATGAATGGAATACTCTATAAAATAGAAACTACCCAGATGCTGGTTGGTTGGTCTGTTTGGGGCTAGGAGAAGGCCCTCGCTTGGACATACAATGCCTTCTCTGGATTCTTCTGCCAGCATTTGTCATTGCTGGAAACAAGGTAATGTCTATATATTGAAAGAGACACTAAGGGGGCACTTTATTTTTTACTAAAATGTGGGAATTATGCAGAATGCCTTCCCACCCCTTCTCATTGGGCAAGTGTGTGAAGGGCTCAGAGCTCACCAAGATCTTTACAGATGATTCATACCTAAAAGGGATAGACTCAACCAACGGTACCTACCACAGTTCAGTCCTCTAAAATCATTGGAGACTTCTCACCACACAGAACATCTGTGGTCTCTGGTGTTATTGCACTTATTTCTGGATGCTTTTCTGCATGTGTTGTGTCTCTTCCCTCAAGGTCTGGCTGCTAATTCCAGGGAATATGCTTTTCAGAATGTCACAGTACACCATGTACAGCTCTGGGTCTATTTTGGACTTGGGCAGAGATTGGGAGTTGCAGGCCTGTTCAGTAACAGAGTGCTGTGGCAAGTAGACATCGCTGAAGAGAGCAGTTAGGATCTTGTGTGCAGCCTTGTAAGGGTCATCTTCAAACTGTGCCATTGCCTTGAGCTCCATCAGGGTATAGCCATTGTAACGCTTGCTGTCTTCGGCCAGGGGCTGCACAGTCTCACCAATGTGTCTCACTTTCCACTTCAGGTATTTCAGTTCTCCTTTTACATCCTCTAGCTCTTTCTCCATGGCTTGGAATTCCTTTGTGGTTACAAATCTCCTGCCAAGGAAAGAGTGGTAAACAGAGTGTGGAGTTCAGAGGCTCAGAGAAGTGGAATCAACCTAGCTTGCCTCTGGTCAGCCCACGTAGCCTGAGGTTTGTGAACAGAGACACCAACCATGTCACTGAATATCACCATTCCCAGCTCTTATTTGTCAGACTTCACAGAAACAGCAGAAATCTCCCTTGCTAGTACAGGGAGAGATGTGTTCTCATTTGGAAGTAAATGAGGCAGCATCTTAAAACTGCGCCTTGTTGGAGGATCTGAGGTTGACAATCTGGCCTGGGAATGGTTTGCAGTCAGGTCTGGAGAGATAAATGAATGTATGAAAACAGGTTATTTTGCTTCTTGGATAACAGGGTGAAGTGGGAGCACAGTGTATTTACTGGAAAACAAACACTGAGAACATCTAAATCAGAAAAGATAGTTAAATTTATTTATGAGGGACTCTTAATGGCCCTATACCAAGTTGAGTCATTTGAGGACTTGTGTATGGTCTGGATACATACCTTACATGATCAGGATCTTCCAGATCTGATTCAAAACCCTTTTCTGTGTTCTCTAATCCACTTTTAGAATAGCCAGGAGACTGGGGACTGTCTTCAGGAGTCATTGTTGCTGGAGGCCTTGTGCTTTTCCTGGTTGGGGTCAGTGTGTGATCTGATGCTGAAGCTTGTACGTTTTGTGCTGTGTGAGGACAAAAGTTATAGAAGGAAGTTGCGATCCCTGGACTGACTGGAGAGGAGTCAGAGTATTGCTGTGGCTTGGCTGAGCTGGGTGTTAGACTGAGCCTGGGGCTGGCTGGGCAAGATGCTGAAATAGTCCTTGCTCTGAGTGGGCTGGAACGTGATATTGCTAATTTTTTATCTTTTTTCTCTAATGGTTGTGGGTCTGGTGATTCTCCTGGGGCCAATCTATTGATGGAGGCAATGTCCAGCAGGGTTTGATCCTGAACCGTGGAGATCTGGCTGGTTGGTTCTGATGAAAGTGAAGAGCTGTTTGATGGTTCGCTGGAAGAGCTTGACGTAGCAAATGGGGTTTTTTTCTGAGCATTATGGTCACTCCTGTTCCTCTGTATGCTAGTGACATTTAGAGCTGGGTGTTGTGAAGCCCTAAAGAAAGACAAACACATGCTTTTTCTTCTGGACTGGGCTAAAGGCTTGCAAGACAATTTTAGGCCTATTTTGGGACAATTTTAAGCCTGTTTCCTATAACTTCATTTCCCCCTAGGCTGATTGGCTTCTCATGTCAGCATAAAACCCACTGCTCCTCATGATCAAGAACAAAATGTTTGCAAATAAGACACACAAATTCAAGACCAGCTCCTCTTTGGTGCCAACTAATCATTTGTTATCTATCATCAGTGTGATAATCACTGGCACATCAGTGCTCTCCTTCCCACAAGTCATACAGCTCAGCAAGACTCAAAGATTTTGTGCTGGGGAAGGATGGGAAAGGAAGAAAGCTACTGGCATATTGACTGTGACAAATTCCAGTAAGAATGCAAAAAGATAAAACCTGGCTTGCAGTTTGCCACAGCACCTGACCTTGATCATCCCTGCAAAGTGTGAAGACCTGCCTTTACCTTGGACCTATATGCTTTAGTCTCCTGGTAGCTCTATGCAGTTGCCCAGTGACTTAGGGAATGAATAAACAGGCAAGATAGAAACAGAAGGGCAGCACAGAATGACATCATTGTTCCTGTGGTGACATTATAGGATGTTTCTTTTATACAGCTTGTTGTGTTAAGGTATTTTCTTTCTTCCCCCCTAAGCTGTGGACAGTGTACTTGGCTGACCAGCTATTTTAAGTGGCTGAAAATGCTACTGGCACAGGATGCTAGACCCCTCCTGAATAGCATTTCCCGCACTTTTCTCCTGGCAGGAGAGATCTCAATGCTTTTTTTATCTATGGCTAAATTTTACTCAGTTTATTAAGACTGATGGCCAAGGGAGGAAGTTGCAACCTTGTAGTCTGAGATTGTCCTGATGGGTAGAGAATGCAGCTAGAAATGCATTGAGAACCTGAAAGGGGAACAGAAACATACCCACTGTGCAGATAATGATTCAGGATTTCTAACAGCCAAAGGACATGACAAACTTCTGTAGCAATATCAGTGACGAGTGACAGTCTTCTTGTGCATCTGATATATTCATATTCCTCTTGTGGTGGAAGACAGCAGAAAATCCTGGTCTGAATGGGTTACATGAGATCTAGTGCATGAAGTCCTGCCCTATTAGTGGTGGTGGCTTGAATTAGCTACATATTCACTTCTCTAGCCTTCTCAGTGTTAGATGTAATTAAACAGCATGTTTCTAAGGTCCTAAAGAGCATGCCTCACACCTATGGGCTTCAGTAGGGTTAATTAAGACCTTTGATAGATCACAGCATAATTATCAAGTTTAAATCAAATCCAGAGCTTTTATAATTGGAAAAGCAGACAGTAGCAGAGCTACTGCATAACAACAGAGCCAAAAAAAAAAAAAAAAAAAAAAGGCAAAAAAAAAGTTAAA
>JANHGN010009654.1:47239-84465 GCA_024605025.1 Megaceryle maxima
AGAGCAAAAAAAAAAAAAAAAAAAAAAAGGCATAAAATGAGTTATATAAAAGGCAGGAAAGCCAACAAGAATATTCATGTCAGAGGAAACACCCTTCCCCAGAGTGCCTTGCTTTCATAAACTGGCTCAGCCAGGGTGGAGGACAAGAATTGCCAACTAGATACAAGGAAAAGGCTTTTTTTCACCCTGAGGGTGTTCAAATGCACTGGGGCAGAGGCAAAGAGAGGTATTGGGATATCCATCCCTGGAGGTATTCAGAACTCAACTGGGCAAGGAACCAAGCAGCCTGATCCAGCCTGGTCTGATGGGCATACTGTGAGTAAAGGACTGGACTAGGGACTTCCAGAGGCTCTGCCCCCCCCCGTGTTGTTCTGTGATTCAGTGATTCTGCCTGACTATGACAATAACACCTTTTCACCTTTCCTTTTTCTCCCCTCTCTCCGAGTCCCATCTCTCCAACTTTCTTTTCCATTGGAGCTATCCCCATCCATACTGACTTCATATAGTGCTTGTTGCAGGAGAGTCTCTCATAAATAGAAAGGTTTTTAAAGGAAGGCCAGTGTTCCTTGCATTCCTCTGGCTCAGATGGATTGCTGAGCCTTCTTTGCATGAGTCAGAGTCAGTAGCTCAGGCCTTTGGAAGACTGAGCTGTGGGAGCGAGGGTAGCCTCGAGCTGGGCACTGTTATTGTGTTTCCTTTATAAATTGAGTTGCTGCTTCTCAGCGTCTCCTTAAAGCAAGAGTGACGGCTTGCAACGTGTTTGGACATGCTGTGAAGGTGTTTGGAAAGTTGGGATTTGGCACAGGTGAAGTTGGTTGTTGCTTGCCAGAGAGACTCTGAAACCTGATAAACTTGTGAGGATCCAGAGCCAGAGCTTCTGGCTGAGGGAGCACAGGCAGATGGGGAGAGAGCTGCCTGTGGGCTCATGGGCTGCTCTGGGACCAAGACGAGGACTGGAAAAGGGGGATCTTCTGGCACAAAGAACACAAATTTGCTGGTTGTTTAAATGGGAACCAAATCTCAGGAGCTCCTTAACCCTCACTACAATGAGAGAAAAACGCAATATGCACGGTAACTGAAATGCTGTTTGGATGCATATACAATGTGAAATACTGCATTTTACGTCTTTAGTGGTGTTGGACAGGATTGGCTTTTTTTGTGGTGTGTGGTTTTTCTTTTTTTTTATCAATCCAGGATTAGCTGTAGGAGATGTAACATTTATTGAAAGATGCAATTTGAAAGAGTGACAGAAAGCACACTTCATCCCTAATCTCTAAAAAGCTAATCACTAAAATCTATAAAGAAATGTTTCAAATCCACCTGTGCACTAGAGGAAACAAAAAGGTATTATGAACTGTCACTTCAATTTGCTTTCCTTTTCTACCCATTAATTTTCATTGGCTGCAATGCTAAACATGGGACTGAATTTACTTTTATCATCATGCTTATCTCAGAAGCAGAGGAGAGGGTTGTTTAAGAAGCAATCTGAAGCTTGTTAAAGCAAAATGTCAGTCTGGATTTTAGCAGAGGTAAATGAGGACAGAACTGAGACCTCTAACTTTGGAGTTTCCTAGTGGACAAGGGTTTGCCTGAAGACAGGGATGAAATTCCCATTGCTATCAATCTATCAAGGCTGGATTTTAGATCTGTAACCATGGTGCTTTATCAGAGGGATTTTTTTTCCCCCATTTTTATGTTGTGAATCACTGCAAGCTGAATAAATTACAGGAAGAATTTCAAGACTTGGAGTTGAAATCAATGCTGACATGAAATAGGAAGGTGATTGCAGCTGTCAGGTACCTCCACAAGGAGAAACCTTGACACAACTTTGAGCGACACTTCAAATGCATCAAGCCCTTGTTGTCTGCCTTCTTCCAGCCCTGTGCTGCTCAGCATGTAAAGCATGTTCCCTGCTGTCAGAGTGACCTTGTCTGCTGTCTATGGCTTGCCCTCTCCAGCTGAGCTTGTGCAATAGACTTTTTTGTAGCACTGAATTTGGAGACGTTTGGAAGTTGCCTGCAAATCCAGCACCACTTTTCTTCTGTGGCATTTGCGACCAAGAAAAAAACGGTTGATTTTTTTTTTTTTTTATGAATCATTTTCACCATGTGTTAAATCGAGTTCTTCCGATAATCTTGTTTGAATAGGGGAAAAAAAAAATTACAGTATGCTTTGAAGTGAAGCACTGAGGGGTTGGTTGCATAAATCTTACTGCAGACAGGCACGGGTGGGAGGATGGTAGAAGAACTGTAGGATGGACACAGGGGAAATGCCTGCCGGGTGGTGATATGGGAATAAAGTTTTATTCAAGGCCTCTTTCTTTGTCAGGTGACCCTCCTAAAATGCCCACACTACCCAAACAGTGACTGTATTATTTTTTTAATGCTGAATTAATTTTGAATAATCTTTTAGTTCTCTATGAGGAAAAACTGGTATCTTGGATCCTGGTTTTATCTGACTCAAGTATCAACCAAGGCTTTTAGCCACAGAAAGTAAGAATATGCTGTCTCCTTCTCAGCTCTTGGCTCTTTTGAGCTAGCCATCTCTATCTGGCTTTGTCACCATACCTTTCCTTCCTTGTCTTTTGTGACGTTTCTCCCACCTCTCTCTTACCCCTTATCATCCATATCTCTCCCACCTGCCCTGTGGGTCCCAGGCACGATGATCTAAGAAGCAGGCTCATCATGTTAATGCTTAGAGGTGGAAGTGGCATGGGCAGAAAGATGTCTGAGATAAAGTACGGTTGTTACCTGGAGCCTAATAACAGTGAACATTTTTTTGGTAATAACTGTGCAACAACAACAAAAAAATCCTAATGTGTACCTTCTCCTTACAGCTTTTTGTGTAGCAACTGTGCACAACTGGTGCATGAGATCTCCCAGCCCTGCACATCTGAGAGAAAAAGTTCAGGTCCCCAAGGTCAAAAAGAATAGCAAATAGACTATAAAGAGTCTTTAGAGCTTTGCGATGGAAATGCAAAGTTTGATATGAGCAGATCAAGACTGAGGATATTACACGTATAGAGGCCAGTGCCATGTGTTCACACAGAAAGGCAGCTTGGTGAGAGCAGAGGATGCCAATTCATAGCTAGAGCTCTGTGATGCTGTTCTTAGCCCAGCTCAGGCAAATCTAAACCCCATTAAAGGAAAATTATAGTTCAGTGATGGACATTAAATAGTTTAATTAAGAATTATCAAGATGTAATATTGCATTGCCCTGATCAAAACTTCCCCAGAATCAAGCTTCTGACAAAATTTATAATTTAAGGCCACTTCCCAAAAATGGATAGTCTCACCAACAAAGGAACCTGAGATCCTGCCCTGCTTCTGGCCTGTCATAAAGCCCTTCATGCTACCAGGGCTTCTGGGCTGCTCACAAACCCTTAGTATTTTCTTTTCTAAAATCTTCTGCCGGTGTTTGTCTTCTACAAAACCTGTTGTCTTTGTTCAGTTTTGTTCTTTTTTTAAAAGTTTTTACTCTTTCATTCTGCAACAGCACTCCCCCAAAATCCTTGCTTTTCAAGGCAAGGACCAGATGCCATTTTTTGTCTCTGTGGAAGAACAGGAAAAAAAGCATGATATCTGAGGATGAGTGAATATTCCTAATACGGTGTTTGGTTCAATTTAGAACAGCCTCAGAGAACTTCTAAATGACAGCTGACAAGTCCTCTAGGAAGTGAAAGGCTGGTTGAACTGAGCAGCAGGAATAACTTCTGGTGATAGACCTTTGTGTCCTACTGGTACAGGACCATCTCTGTGTGAAGAGCTAAAAAAGAGCTCAGAACAGTCTGCTGGCATTTATTCTGCAAGTGGAATGGAGGTGGTGAGCTGACCAAGCAATGGTGAGGACTTGGTCTGCTTTAGGTGGTGCCCTCTTCTTTCATACAAGCAGGTTCCTGGATAACCAAAGGGCCAGCATAAACTTTGTGGCTGCTCTGACTTTAGCAAAGCACTTATGTTATTCTCTTGCCCTTAACAGTTCTCTGTTAGCCATGAACCCGTTGCATGGGGAATGTTACAGAAGAGTGGGAATGTATGAAGATAAAAACATTAAGGATAATCCTCTTATTAGGTACAACCCAGTTATGGCTTGATTGGGCTTGTTCCAGGAAGCAGATTTTCATCTGAAGGTTGTGAGGCTTTGTGCCATCCTGAGCAGCAGTAACTAATGTTTCTTCCTCCCTAATAAGCATGAATAATGAAGATTCTGAAGCTTAAGCTGGATTCATAAATAAACTGTGAACTGAGATCAGGACTTCACTCATGTCACTTTATTAATATTGATCTGATTTCATTACAGAAGGTAACGGATGTGAAGCTGGAACTGATGTAATATTGGAGAATGGGCACTGTTCTTTATCCTGATACTGCATTTCTTGCTTGCAGTTCGCTTTACAGCGCTGTCAGCACACACATGGAGGTAAGCTGTGTGTCCTTTGCATTGAAGTACTGGGGCAGGGCTGAGCATTGGACCAATAGAGCCTTGTTTCTATTCTTGGAACACCTCACGTTGAGAATTGTTATTTGTTCTTTGAAACAAAGACCTTTGGACAGCCTTCATAGCACGCTTGAGTGTTAGCCAGTAGTTTGGCAGGTAGGGAATTTCCTTGGGAAATATGACCCAGATCAATTTTGTATAATCAATATTTTCAGGCCTGTGAAAATGAAGGATGTGGATCTGCCTATGGAAAGGTCCATAACTGACATGACATTTTCACAGATCAGGAATTACCCTGTGAGCTGATGACAACCCAAGCTGGAGAGCAGGGCTAGCACTACCATATCTGCTGGAGAGCTGTTCCAGCAGGTCAGATGGGGGAATGGAACCCTCAGTTATAGGCTTATGGACATCACGCTTCCGTGACAGTGTTTGAGATGTGCTTCTCACATAGTGAAATGCTATGAGCTTTTCAAATTTTAATAGTGCAGAGTCAGCAAGTCACTTTCCCAAGTCTCCCTCCTGCTGAATGAAGAATCACTTGCTTTCTTTGCAAGGATAGATGCATGAAACTGCACACATCTTGCCTGGAGAGTAAAGGAAAAATACAGTATTCACAGCAGGGCAGGAGCCGTGCTCCAATATTGCTCTGTATGTTGAGCTACTGATTCCCATTGCTTAAAGTAAGGATTTTTGCAAACTGAATAAAAGCATAGTAATTTTCTGAGTAAGTGCAAGAAATGGCATTAATTATACTAACATTATTGTCTACCAAAGCTGCTTTCAATCATTTTTATATTCAATAGCATGCATCATCATGAATTGGTGATAAATATAGATGAAAAAAGATAGTGATAATGAAAGTTATACAGGTGTAAATTAGAGCATATTTTTAAACTACTGTGAGGTCACAGCTTCTTGAGATAACATCAAATTATAGGCTATGTGCACATACTAAATTGAATCCTGGAGAATTGTGTACCGTTTGTATGCTAGTTGATTATTGTTTGGGCAATGCTCTCTGGGAATGTTACAAACCTCTATTTCCATAGCTTCCTACTCCAAACATTATTTTTAACCCCAGAGAGGCAGCAAGGAGATGGTACAAACCATTGTGTATCAGACATATTCGAGCCATGGTCACTTACTATTTGGGGAGCAGCTATGGAGGCACTGTAACCTCAGGTCCCCAGCCTCAGCCCTCTCCTCCTCAGTCCTGGAAAAGAGAATATAGAAGTAGCACCTTTAACAGAAACAAAAGGCTGCTCCCAAATGTACAGAAATGGAAGGGTCAAAATCAATAAGAGTACAACATACCTGGGCTCCTCCATCTATAGCCAGCCAGGCCCATTGTGGAGATTGTAATGGTCTCAGGAAGGACTTGGTTCCGTTAGCTTTGCCCCTCTCGGGGGAAGCTCATGTAAAGAGGCCATGGGGAATAGAAATGAGGGGCTCAGGGCTGCGTCTCTCCAAGTCTTTCACTCTTCAGGATGAATCAAAGTGTCGGGGACTAACAGCATTGTACAGTACACGTGTGTTAGAAGTGGGTATGTTGCTAGTGCTACACTAGTTAAGTGCCAGTCCATATTATTTTCCAGAAGGAACAGCTCTGCAGATAAACCTTCCTGTGTTGCAGAATAAAGTACAGAATAAATCCAAGGCAGAACGTCACACTCACCCCTGTATGCTAATGAAAGGCAAATAGTCAGATTGGGAATTCTTACTGATGTCTGTATGATACTGACTCTCTGAGTGCGAAGTACCATAGGTCAGTAGCTTAATCCCTGTTCAGGTGTCTAAGTGACCAAGGAGGAAATTGGAGCAAAAGGTCGGCATGTCTTTGAAAAGCATTGATATGATCTGCACAACTTCTTACATGAGTACAATGGGGTTAGAGAAACCAAACTGTGAGGAAGATGCATTAGAGAAATGTACAAAGAAAGGAAAGAATAGCACATGCAAATGATGACTTAAAAAGTTCTCATTCTCATAGTGTGGGGAGTAGTCCTGATTTATTATCTCTGAAATAGCTTTGGTCCTGCTGTCTGTTTCAAACTGCTCTTAGCACTTCACAGCTATATTTTCTATCCCTGCAGAGTCATTTTTGTCTGCACTGGTATCAATGGCAGTTTGAACTCGGTTCACTCTAGAATTTCACCAGTAGCATCTGCCTGATGTTGGGTTGGTTTTGCAGATCAGAACAAGGGCTCAGTCAGCAAGAAAAATGTGAAATCAGCTGCAATGCCACAATGGGTGTTGATGGACAGCTGCAAGTTGGCAAATGCTGTGCTATGGATGAGAGAGCTGTAGAAGGCTGAAGTCTTCCAGAATGACTTGCTAAATTTATATGTTGGTTTAACAGCCCTAGTAAGTAAGATTTGCTTCACAGGGAGCAAAAGGTTCCTTATCAGACTGGAGAGATGGTTACACTGATCTCCAGGGTCCTCTCCCACCAGTACCAGAGTGGGCTAACCTCCTTACCCCTGTCTGCAGTGGCTTCAGTTCCAATGGGACTCAATGCCCCTGGCCTCATGCAGTCTGACTGGGCATGAATGCTTTTCCAAAAGCTGCCACTTCTCCTCTTGTCAACAGTAAAAGAGAGCAATGGGTAATTCAAGTTTTCTTGTATCGTTTCACTTTCTTTCCTTGCCCAAAGCAGTGACTATCTCTCTGCAAGGAGCTCACCTGGATTGGATTTCCACCCTTTCAGGCTGCCTATTCCTGACCCCTTCAATCCTCACGTACGTGAGGCTTCAATCCTCATGTGCTCTTCTCACCCCAAGCCTCTGCATTCCCTTGCCCCAGATCTTCCTCCCTGTAGCTACAACCACCCTTGTTCCAGCAGCTGTGACTATTGCCTCAGGGTCTCTATCTGTCCCACTAACACTTTCTGCCTTTCTCCCAGCACACCAAAGAATCAGAGAGGGAAATTTTCATTCTTTACTTGAAAGCCAAGTCCACCAGAGAACTGGCAGCAGGGAAAGGTGGTAGGGAGTGGCAGAAAGGGGATTTGATAATATATAAAAAAGCAAGGCAAGAAAGTGGGAACAAACTTGGGAAAGACATTCAATTTGAATAACCCAACTGCACTGTCCCTCATCTGAGTGGATGTGACAATAGTGTCGGTGTAGCCAGTTGCCCTTAATGAGCGTGATTCTTGTGATTTGTGTCTTAATTATTACACAGCCGCATAGGCAAAGCTGCTGAAACTGCTACATCTACTACTGATTCCCATCTTGATGACTTCTCCCTGCCTTTTTAGAACCCTGAACTAGGTGGTTGTACACTTACTAGCTGTTACACTAAAGCTGAAGATTTGATAGTCATGGTGCACTGAAGTTAGTGCTGCACTGGAAGGGTTATCCAGTCCCCTGCTTGTGGGATTTATTTTCTCCTGGCTTCACAGGTGCACCTGTGCAAGGTAGGGAGGAAATTGAGGGGTGTCATGGCATAACCCCATTGTGGAGCAGCTACATCTCTGTGGCAGCAGGCAGGCTCTGTGGCAAAGAGACAGCAGCCCTGGAACCACTGCCTGTGTGCTGCAGAGCATTCCAGAAGCCAAGTAACTGGCAGTGGAAGAGGAGAAGGTCCTGTCACACTGATATTCCTTCAACTGACTGTCCTATATAGCTTATCAGACTATATAAGAGAAAACAGAATATCCCTGTCTCTTTGACTTATCTGGAAGAATACTCAGAGCAAAGGAAGCAGAAAGGTCTGGGGAGGGGGGTCCTCCTTTGCTGGCTGGGGTGAACTGTAGACAATGGACTATGCTCAAGATAATATGGGGCAAAAGTATTGATATGGAACAGCAGAAAGAGAAATTGAGGAGGAGGGAAGAGAGATACCTGTTATGAACTGACACCCAATAAACTGAAATACTGAAAAATATTATCAAAAGTTATGGACAAATATTCAGTTTAAAAGGAAAACTTGTGAAAAAGGGAGGACAACCAATAATAGGACAAAGACTGAAAGCTGACATGTTGCTGATAATTTTATAGGACACTTAATATGTGACTAATATTTCCAAACCTATATCATTTACGTGTTCTGCTTAGAGGTACTCTGAGGGCTACCATAACCCTTATATCTGAAGAGCTGTAATATCTCTTGATTTCATGGTGTGACCTACAGAATCTATTTTGTCTGGACTTCTCAAAATATCACAGTCCTGGGAAGTAAATCGTTGTTGGGTATAACACCATGAATCTTGATTTTTCAGCAGCTGTTTAAATGTTTTCTCAGTGATAGAAACAGTAAGATGCTTAGCTGTTGAGAGACAAAGTCTCCGTCTTTGCAGTTGCAGGTAGAGAATTTGTCTGTCTCTGTGTAATCTGTCTCTGCAACTTGGTTGTGCTTGTGTGAAGGAAGCTAGACTTAGATAAGTCATAAAGAAGAAATTCTTTACTCTGAGGGTGGTGAGGCACTGGCACAGGTTGCCCAGAGAAGTTGTGGATGCTCCATCCCTGGAAATGTTCATGCCAGGTTGGACAGGGCTTTGAGCAACCTGGTCTAGTGGTGATGTCCCTGCCCGTGGCAGGGGGGTTGGATCTAGATGATCTTTATGGTCCTTTCAAACCCAAAGCATTCTATGATTTTGTGTGTGGATGTAGGGCTGGGTAACTGTATGTGCTGTTTAAGGTGGAGTCAAACCAGGCTGCAGAGCAGCATTTGGGGTGTACAGCAGCAACGCAGAATAGGCAAGGCTGATATAGTAGGAGAGGGGATGGAGTGAGCTGAAAAGGAGGAGGGGGTCAGGACACCAAGCTATGCATTGATGTGGCTCATTCCCTGCTTCTCCTGCACTGGGTGGTGAACGTAGTGCACACTTGTTGAATTGGGACCTCTTCAGGGAGCATTTCAGCTCTTTCATCTAATATGTTACTAGAAAAACTTTTGTTGTTACATGCAATTAAAATTAAGTGAAATACAATGTTGTTATGTTTGACAAAGTACTTGCAAAATTAGCAGTATTTTACCACCAGTATTTTTCATAAGACGAATTTATTCTCTGGGAGCAGAGGCCTGTAGAAGAATGCTCCAACAAAAAAAAAAAACCCAAACTTTTAGCAGATAAAATGGGGCTAAGGCTTTTCTTCCCTGTCTCCCTGAAGATAAACTGTGGCTGCTGGGAATAACAATAAAGCTTTAACTTTCACTAGAAATATACTGCTCTTAGAAAACTGCCTATTGCACAAAGTCTATTCAACACAGAAGCTAAATGCATGTGTGCAGCAAGTGCTGGATGTGTACTGAGCCAAAGGAGCACGCAAAGAGGATAGTGATATGTACAAAGTAACTCGAAGGAAGAAAGACTGGAGGGTTATTTATGAGATATGAAAAGGAACATGGAGGTGTAGGAGTAGGAGGGAATGTGAAGCATCCCTGGGTATGTGCACAGGAAGGAAAGAGAACTTATTTTCTATTTGTGCAAAGGAAGAGGAGAGCTGGGGGAAGCTGTATGCTTGCTGGGACTGCTGGCACCCACAGTAGGCAGCAGCACTGTGTTGCTAACTGATGATCCCTGGGCCTCTTGCAGTTTCAGAGTATTCCCAGGTTGCAGTAGTGAAGCTGATCACAAATAGGCCAACTTAAAAACCAAAGGGATGTAATGCTGCATGGCTTTAAATCTCTGGAATGATCCCATGGTAACACTCTCTCTGGGTTTCTTATTATGTATTCAGATACAACAATTAAAATACTGTGATATAAAAAAAGAAAGTCATAATCATGAACACTACATGCTTGAATTGCATTTGCCAAGTGCGTGTGGAGGGACTTGGACGATGTGACCAACAACTGAATTATTCACACAAATTCAAAATGAGCAAGGAAGCTCGAAGGACAGAACAAAATATACAGACCAGTCATAAAGCAAGTGGTAGAGAGAAAGCATTGTCCCTGTGTACTGGTCAGGGTGGCTCTGACCAGTATACAGAGCAGTCACAAGGAACAGGCTGTTCCGTAGATATTTTGCCTAGTATGGAGCTTCTTCTGAATGAGATGTATGTTAAGAGTTAAAACCACATTGGTTTGTACTGGCCAAGGTGGGACTTGTCACTTGCCTTGGACATATGTGTCTTAAACACCCTGCTAGTTGGGTGGGTAAATTGAAACCTTCCTTCCGTAACACCTGAAAAAGCCTTGATGCTGTATCCAGCTTCTTGTCATTGCCTGGGGCCCTTCACCTGTTTATGTAGTGTGTTGTGAAGGTCTCTCAAATTGAACTAGTCCAACATCGATGTGATTGTGAAGTGCTATCTGGTATTAATTGACATGTATGTAAAAAAGGAGGGGCTGTGTAATAGGGTGTGTGCAAGAGGACTCAAACTCCACAGTTCCTATGTGTGATAAAGAGGGTTACTGTCCTCTGTGCCATTAATGGTTTCTGCTATTCACTGTTCCAGAAAGGGCAGTAGTGCTACTTTTATCAAATTTCCTTAGCAATTCCCAGGGTAGCTCAACATATTCTGCTGCTTACAATTCTGCCAGTCTCTCATCTGCAATTCTCACTTCAATAACTTGGCTGTTTTCCCTTGGCTGACTCTTTTCCCTCACTGAATGTTGATTTCTCCTGAGGCTTATACTGACCACTTCCTCTTCGCTGTGTTTAGGGTTTTTTTTCCTCACGCACGGAATTTTTTTAAAATTCACTGTCATCTCTAAATACAAAATTAGGAAAATCATGGTTGGTTGAATCATTTCTCGTATCCTTCCGGACTGTCTGAAAGGTAGAGTGAATGCTTGGAAGTTGGCAGAGAAATAACTGTAACAACAGAGACTATTAGTTAAGGTTGAGTAACCAAAGCAAAGTAATAAGCATGGAAGTTCTCTCATTCTTCCTGCTCAGGAGAGCTCCTCACTTTGCTACTGAAATGGCTGATGATTTTAAATCTTCTGTCTCCGCAGAGCTTCCCAGCCGCTCTCTTCCACCACTGAGAAACTACCACGTTGGTCAGAAGAACAAGAATGAATTTTCCTTATTGTTTTCCATCCCTAAAATATCTTTACTTCCAACAATAGGTTATTGGTGAAGATTTTCTCTACTTATCAGCTCCTCATTTCATGATTGTACCCCTATAGAGTCCACCACACCTTCTCTGCTGTGTGAGGTCATTATCTGTGTTCTCCTTGCATTCTGCAACTTTAAGCAAAGCCTTTCAACTTCTCATGAATGAGGGCAGCAGGTATCCCAGTGCAGCCACATGGGCCAACTAAGAGTACATGGGGTCAGCACTGAGGCTGGTGGGCAGAGCGAAGGAGCATTTCTGGGTCTTCATGGCTCAGACAGGATGTAGAGTCTAAGACCCTGGTAGCAGTGTGGATGGCTCAATGTAGATGTTTCTGCAGTGCAATATGATGTATGCTCTTTGCTGTGTGTGGAGGAGTTCAGGAGGATAGATTGTGTGGAGGAACCTAGGATGGGGTGTAGGCGTGTGATTGCGGAAGATGACAACTCCAGAGTGGCCTAGTGGTGGCTGGAAAATGTCTGAGCAGCTGTTAGGATTGATGGAAGGTGCCCATGGCATGTCACAGCCACCCTTTATCAGCACATTTGTTATATCCCTACAATTTTTACCTTTCCAGAGAGGGAAAAATTGTCTTGCATTAGCATATAGCTTCTTATGAATTCCTCTGATCAGATGTGTACTGTAAGGACTTATCAGTCTTGCATTTTAATGAGTATATAAGAAAAAGCAGGCACAGGGACACAACAAATTTTTTAAATAAATCAAATCAAGGAGGGGTTTTTTTTGTGTTTGTCTTTAACATGCATGTTCTCCAAGTATCTCAGAGACTTCACCCACATGTGCAGAAATGGGTGAGAGCCCAGATTTTCTGATACTAGCAGAGTCCATGAAAACTTCCACTGAAGGAGTGACTGACTGCACTGACCTTTCTCTGAAGTACTTGATGGCTTCCTGGTCTAGGAAGTTCTGCTCTTCTCGAAAGCCCTGCTCAAAGATTTTGCGCTTGTGTCTGAACTCAATGACAGTCTTAGTGTAAGAGTTCAAGGTAGTAACGGAGGCCGCCATGCAGCAGGTGAAAGAGCCCCATGCCAGACTGTGGAGAGAGAAACCAGCAGACAGAGCTGGGTTAAGACAGCAGCTCATGTTATATTTCTGACGCCAAGAGACACGCGTACACAGGATGTTACTAGGCAGGTAAGTCAGTGATGACAAACCCGTTCTCCTCACCTTACCTCAAATGGCCTGTGGCACATGCTCAGGCATGCAGGAGGGATGCTGGGCCAGGGGCTGGAAACAACTTTCAACCCATCGAGAACCGTGTGGCAGAGGGCTGTTGTGAACACTGGGTGCACTCTGACAAAGGAGTCAAACACCTCTTGGTTTCCCTTTGAAATGTTTCAGAGCCTTGCAGACAAGTGCTAAAATCTACGAAGCGGTAGTGAACCCCTGGAGGGAGTAATGCTCCAGAGAGCACGTCTTTTGGACTGGTAGAAGTTCTCCACCATCCATGGGAGACTGACTCTGCAGAATGCTACTACAGGTATGATTTCTATTCCATTTTTTTTATGCCTTCATCAGACTACTGTATTTCCTTTTTCCTGGTTCATGGACATTTCTAGTATTCCTGGCATATATCTGGTTTCTGAAAGCCTGACCAGAGTAGGAGACAGCAGTTCCCTTTTGTGGGGGGATCCAATCTGAGGGCAGTGTCTCATGTCTGTGGGCAGTCCTGGTCAGACACTGGCAGGACGCGTACAGGAGTGTAGGGAGACAAAGGGAGAAGGAAAGGTGAAGGAAAAAAGTGACTGCCCTAGTGCCAGGCTGGAGTAGCACCAAGTGTTGTCCTGGATCTCCTGGCAAGGAGAGTTCAGCCAGGAGCTCCCTGTTTATGGACTGGGTTTCCCCCCCTCCCCCCGCCCTGGGTGCCTTTTGTCCTCCCTGCATATCTCTTCTTCAGCCTTTACTTCACTGATCTCAAATTCAGATGTGACTGGGGAGAAGTCATGGCCCCAAGATGTTTGGATGCTTTTTGAGCATGAAATGGGGCTACAAAAGAGGCACTTGAATTCCTACTTTTGTCTGCAAAGCTTATCTGTGTTCAGGCTCCCCTTGTCTTCGCATTCAGACCTTCAGCTTCATATAGTTCACAGTGGCTTCCTAACTAACTTGGATTAACTTAATCATCTGTGTCGGCTACACACTTTACCTCCTCCTTTCTTTCACCTTCTCTATAACCAAGTTGAACACTGATATAAATTATGCAGAACAGAAGAATGCAGCCACAGTAGTTTATCTCAGAAATACACATTATCAGCAAAGCCCTCAGCATGAGCTATTTTCCCATTCTGCAAAGGATCTGCAGACACAGAAACAGTTTCTCATTTCAAATTAGGCAAAACTTGAAAAAGAACACATATTCGTGAACTGAAAATTCTGGGGAAAAAAAGGGTTCATGTAAACAGAAATGGCTCATTTCAATTATTTTAAAATTCAGTGCATAGCAAGTCTGTTTGGGACTCCCATGTTAATGCAGTTTGTGGAGGCAGCCCCCTTTCCTCATCATTTTTGAACCCATTTGCCAGATGCAATCAAATGAGAAGTGTAGTGAACCCTGGGGTGAAATTCCCTCAGGTTTGCTACAGTTGGGTGGAGAAGTGGAAAGGAAACTCATGCTATGTGTGACTGTCCAGGCACAGGGAAGCCTGGCAAGTGTCTTCCTCCTATGCGGTGTGTGTGGAAAAGCTCCAACAGCTCCAAACACTTCCAGCTGGGCTCCTAAACAGTATCAAGGAAGAAGCCAGCTGAACCCACATGCTTCACTGTGCCTGGCTGGTGCTGGGGAATGACAGACGGAGAAACATTTCTTGTAAAAGTTCCTGATAATTTCTAATAATTAACTCAGAAATGCTGAAAGGTTCAGAGAAGGAAATACAGAATGAAGACTCAATGTGACCTCTGGTCTGGCATTTGGTAAGCTATAATAATGAGACAATTGTGATTGATATGTTCTAGTTTTTATGGAAGTTGGTTAAATGTTATTTAAAGTGTAAAGAGTGGTTCTCTCCTAACTGTAAGAGTTACCTCCTACCTTAGGTGAAGACTTCTCTAATAACTATGTCCTTCCATGCCAGCTGTGCCCTGGATGTGGAGGGGCTGTACCTATAGTGCCTCTGGTAGCTGAGCTCAGGGCTGTGCTAAAGTTCTTCTGTGGCTCGAACAGCTCAGGTTTTTTGAATTTGTTTACCATCTAGAGAGGCCAAGCTTGAACATCCACTGATCCTCAGAGTCACTGAAACCCCCTGCCTGGAGAATCCCGTGTCCTGTTGCTGGTTTGTGCTGGAGAACAGACTAAGATCCAGGCTTGGCCAATGGCTTGGGATTGGGGTAAGATAACAGGAACCAAGTAGTGCCTTTACAACCCTGAGATATCTGAGCAGACCACAGGTAGCCCTTCCTAATTCTGAAGAGAGGGATTTTTATTACTCTCTTTTGATAGAGAGAAAATAAAAAGTAGTTTTCTCATTGGCACTTGGGAAACAGGTGGCAGTCTAGACCTCCACTTGTGCCCTTTGGCTTTTGGCCATGCGGAGGCTGTTCCCTGGCCCCACTTCTCAGTGGTGTTACCATTCTCTGTGCTCTGGCAGGTTGTCCAGTAGGATGCTGCAGTGGCACTTGTCACAGAAGGCTGCATATAATGCTGTAAATAACTGCACTACTGGTTTGGGGGTAAGCTCATGCTTCAGGCCATCACCCGAACCCAGAAGGAGGAGAAAGAAATTCCTACGTGAGCAGAGCTTCCAGACTCCTCCAGGCTAGATGAGCATTTGTTTTTAACCCTTCTTAAAGAAGCTGTTTAAGTCTGGGCAATGACAGGGGAGCTTGTAGCCCTCTAGTCTGTCCAGCAGTGGTGGCTTAGTGATAGCTGGAAGGAATAAGCCTTAATTTTGCTTCTGCCACTTGGAGACATGGTTTAGGGGTCATGATAATGTTGGGTTGACAGTTGGACTTGATCTTAGAGGTCTTTTCCAACCTTAATGATTCTATGATTTGACTTTCAGACCTGCCTGTTACCAGTCACTGGCATGGCATGAGAAACTCCATGGCCTCCAGTCTGAATCTTTGAACCAAAGCCTCGTGTGCCCTGGCTCTGGCTGCCTGGGGAGAGCTGCAGGCAGGGGCTGCACCACCTGGACTGGGCCAGAGCATTGGTTAGGACAGCAGACAGCACAGTGAGCTGCCATCACAGGGGTGGTGCTGGGCTCCCCACAGCTTGCTCCAAACAGGGGTAGGGTGAGAGGGCCCGGGGAGGGCTTGTGCTGCCCTTTGGCAGCACAATGCCACCAGTCTCTGGTGCCCATTCTGAGACATGGGGTTTCTTGCACAAGATGGAAGAGAATGATCTAATGAGCACTTTAACATGCTAGATGTTTAACAGCATTCTGAATTATGAGTATTGCAGCAAATTACTGAAGACAAATTAATGGAGAACATGACTTATTGTGTGAATGTACTAATAACTACATAATTATTGACAGAATTGTAATATTTCTATAAATACTGTAAATATATAAATGCAGTGTATTTGTAAATTCATCATCGTTGGCAATAAATAATCATTACGGATAGGCAAAATAAGCTGCAATTTAAATATAATGTGATTTATATTTTGTAACATGCTACTAAAATGTTAGTCCTCCCATGAAACACAGTATAGTGAGGGGAGAAGGAAAGAATAACAATACCCTGCAGTGCTGTGCATAAGAAATATTTGTATTTATTGCTGCTAGCAAAGGTTGTCTCTGCTTTGAGATGGAATAAAAATAATGCACTATATTTAGAAATGGAAAAAAAGAAAGTATTTTCCCTAGCCATTCAAAGAGGCTGGTGCCTCTAGAGGAATGTGAATGTTGTTTGCAGGTATTTATATTCTCCACAGTCTCCTATTCTTGTTAAGCTTCTTATAAACTTGCAAGCCATATAACACAGTTGATGTATCTTGGACAAATTATTTTTATGTGATTTTTAGAAGATAAATGAAAAACATTTTTAAAAAAATCTTCTCCAAAGCATCTTGTCCATTTCCCTGTGCCTTCTTCCTGTGATCCACAGGGTGCCAGGAGCACTGTGTCTTCCTCTGCAGTTGTGTTATAAAGTTGCACTATAAGGTTCAACTGAGACATTAATTAAAACAAACCAAAAAAAAGCTAAAAGTCTCTGAAATGCCATGGTAATTATGTACCTAAATTGAACTTTAATGAGAGTGCTCGATCTGTGTTGGTAATTGTGGCTGCTGTTTATTTACAAATGCTCTGTACCTGCTGATAGGTACATCTGCTGCTGCTGCACAGTCCCTGATAACTGTCCTCTCTGCCTCACCACCAGCCATGGTGGTTTTCTCTTTCTAGCATTTGGGCTGCTGGAAACTCATGTGCATGTTCCTGGAAATGTGAGATGATATGTACAATCTCCCAACAGACTGATGGAACAACTCACAAAAGAAAAGATATTAACTGCTGGTGACACTTACCAGAAGGACCATCCATAGTCCCATGAATGTGGTCGCCAGTCTTCTGGCCCAAGGCTGACTGTCACTTGGAAAACTTGGGTATACATCATGTGTGCCACCATCCCCAAGAGACCTGAGAAGTAGGGATCATAACAGGAATTTTTCTGCTAATGTTTTTTATGATTCTTGAGAGAGCTACTGCTGGAAGTGCTTTCAAAGCTCAAAAAAAGTCTTTGTTGTACTTTCATGCCTCCTATTCTGCTCTGGAGGAGGGAGCTGCATGGGCAGAGGAAAGGTGTGACTGAGAGCTCATTATTTTACATCGTACTGAATTCTCAATTAAGAGAAGAGTTAAAGAAAGAAAGTCGTTGAAGAAAATGTTGCACAATTAACATCACCGCCAACCTTGCTGCTGCAAAACAGGGGTATGCCACCCACAAGTGGCATCTCACTTAGCCCATTGCAGACAAGCCTCAGGTGAGAGAATAAGGAGAGAAGCTTCTGTAGGCAATGTGAGATCAAATGTGTTACCACCAAACAATGGTATTTTATCTGAAGAGTTACTAAGATTTGTAAATTTGAGTACTTAGAAAACAGTTGGAAGTTACACAAGGAAGTTAAGTGAACTCAGTGCTCCTGATGATGTGTGGTGAGAGAACACCATATGAATGCTTTTAATGCTTTGATGTTGATGATGCTTGCTCTTGTGACACCGTTATATTTTGCTGAGGTAACTACAACTGAGTGAAGATTAGACAGTGCATTAGACACTTTACTCACTGTGATGTTAAAGATTGCAGTTAAATCACAGGGTAGCCTGAATTTGCTCTACCACTTAGGTGGCCAGCATGGTTCTTTAGCTTAAGCAGAAAAAAAATGCTTGAACTTTAGATTTGGACTTCTCTCTGAGGAAAACCAGGTGGCTGGGAGCAGCTCTAACACTTGGAGAATTTTCTAGCTATGATAATTTGGGATGTGTCTGCTTTAGTACCTAGGCAGTGTAGAATGATGCTCCCAGGTGAGCTTATGAAAAACAAGGCTCCAGGCAGTTAGCTAAAGATTGCCATATCCCAAACAGACATTGTACCTCCAGATGTCAGAAAGCTGCTTGTGCTGCAATGGCAGTTCAATGCACTTGGAAGCGCTGCACAGTGGGGTACAGTGTCCCATGTGTCACACTTTGCACCTTAACTGAAGTCGCTGTTTACTTTTATCTCTGACATCTACTTTTACCCCATAGTTACCCTTCCTCCATGTGGAAGATCCTGATTTTTTTTCCTCCGCAGACCCAAATTCTGGCTCCTTTTTCCTGCTTACTTTCAAAGTCTAAAGCACTTCATTAGTCTCACCAGACATGTGGATGATTCAGGGCAATTCTGGGGGAGGGATGTCAGGGAATGTCATGTTTGTGTTGTGGGTATGTTAAGCAGACCTTCAGCAAGACAAATGTCATATTTGATACAAACAACTGCAGAGGCTGAAAGAAGACATTTGATTACAAGAAGATGCAGTGATTTGCTCAGCTGCCTCATGTTGGTGTGACACACTGCAAAGTTAGGAGGTGGAAGGAGCAATTCACATCGGAAGAAATGATATTTTGGCAGGGTTGGTGGCCTAATGGAAGCACAGCAAACTGGTGCACACCTTGCTTGTTTCTGGCTATATTTAATTTCTAGAATTCCCTGGGGCCTTACTGTGCTTTTTAAATCAGTGAATTTTTCTCTAGCTGACAGCTTTGGCATGGATTTTAAAGTTTGGGGTTTCCTGTTCCTATAGCTACTGTCAGTAATTTTTGAACTTTAATCAAGTATTACAGACTGCCCTGAGACATATCATAGTCACTTAGAGCCATTAGGAGGTTTGAAAGGACCAGGACTAGCTTCAGCAAGGCTGATCTGCTCTGTTCTGCCATGCAAAGCCTTAATGGGGTTTCAGCAATGTTCAGACCTTTTGCTGTGTGGGAGGCCAGAATGACAGTCCACTGATAGAGGTGAGTAGGTGGTCATCAGGAAGTCCTGCTGTAACACAGGGACCACAGTGAAAGGGTGGTATTTGTTGCTTTATCTGCCTAATGGTGGGGAGGGTTGGGGGTGGTCATTAACCTGGCTGTGCTGTCAGTGACATTATGCCATCTATAAGCTAGAGCAAACCAATTAAGAGTCTTTTCTTTCACTGCACTGCTTTGTGCGTGTTTGGTTGGATTTGTTCCTGATGCCACCCATGAGTTTGGTCTGGTTTAGATATGCCTTGCTAAGTTGTCTATGGGGATATCCTTTGGTATTTTTTGTTGTATGTTTAATAATCCCACTTTGGATAAAATTAACTGCCTGTAATATAAATCAGCAAATGCTGTATTTGCAAAACCAGCTTTTCCTCCAGCTGTCTGGTCAGGGCTAGAAAAGAGAACAAAACACCTGCATGCCAACCCACCTGGGGCCCAGGGCAACAGGTACTTGTGGATGGAAAATCCCAATATCATGGTGGATTGGAGTGGATGGGAGTGCAGAAACATTGGCCATTTATAATTAGCATGCGATCAATACTTGCAGGACCAGAGCTGTTTCTAGGTGTCTGTAATGGGAGAGCTTTAGGAGCTAGATTTGGAAATGACAATATATTTTAAAGTATACCTTTACTAAAAATATTATTTATGCAGTCTATCACATTAAAATGTTTTATTGTAAATATTGCATGAGATGTATTTAAGTTTATTAATTTGTATAAGGCTAAAAGAGATACCGAAATCACGATGTGGTGGAGGCTTTTTAATGACTCATAGGAGGTTAAGAAACAGCAGTAAGTGGCCACACTGTTCAGATAATTTTTCCTAACCCTTAGATGTTGAGCTATGAGAATACGAAGATCCCATTGCACTTTTAGGAGGGAACTCTAGCATGAATTTAATGAGAAGTGTGTTGCTACAAGGCAAAATCTTCTTCATTATCTATTTTCTATTAAGCTGTGTCATTTTAATATGCTAAGCTTAAATAAATATGCTTTTATTCTTGCCTCTGCTACCTCTGTCACTGAAAATAACAGCTAGCAGCATTTTGGGGTTGGTTGGTGGTTTGGTGGTTTTCATGTTTGGGTTTTTTGTTGTGTGTGTTTTTGTTTGTTTGTTTCTTCCCACTTTTCTATCCATTTTCCCTGTAAAATGTTAAAATTTATATTTGGAACCTCACGGCAATGTGCTTATAAAGAGGGAAGGATAAAATAAAAATAGAAGGGTGTGTAGGAAACTTCATCATTCTTACAATATTTTAAAACTGCAGTTAAAGGTAAAGAGAAAGATAAACAGCATGGAAATAATTGTTTGAATTATAAAGAATTCAACATAACTTGATTTTTGAAAATGGAATTGACTTTTTTTTTAAATCCAAATTACATGCAAAACTGAAAAATATGCTTTGGCAATTTTTACCAGAATTTTTTTTTGTCCTCTCAGCTCTACTTCTGATCTAAGTTTTATTCCACTAACTGTGTTTCACAATTTAAAGCTATCCCTGAAGATAGAAATTCCCTCACAGAATGTACACTGCCTGTTATAATCTCTTTCAGCCTGAAATAGAGCAGAATAAAATGCACTTTTAGTGCAGAAGTTCTTTCTGCCTGAGTGGTGCATGCAGGAGTGCTCACCAAAGCCAGCTGTGGCTGCTTGCTTGTATAAATCCTGGGGAGTGGAGTTTTTAGCCAGCCCAGAAATGAGGGGGCACTTAATTACATGGTTGGATGTGTTAACTTCTTTTAGAGAAGTGAATTCTTCAAGTTCATATGCTGAAGGGCTCCAAGTACAGACAGCATGAAAATAGCCTGAAACAATTGTTCTGAGAGATGTGCATGTCCTCACATTACTCTTGGGGTTGCTCCTAAGTGCTATTACTAGAACTCCTTTGATTCTCAATTTTGACGATGAACAAGATGGGCTTCTTTGGTTTGAAGGATCAAGCCTTTATCTACTTTTAGGATTAACATGGAAAAAGAATTTTTCAACAGCCTCTGTTATTCATTTTCTACTGGATAATCAGTGCGATGATACTGAACATGGAGGCTCAGGCTATGGCTGTGCTAATGGTTGTGCCGGCTGGGGGAAGTCTAATTACTGCATTGCTGTTGTGAAGTCAAGAATATATATTTTCACTTCTCCCTGGCAAGAGGCAAGTTTATCATGCGGTCCTTGTTCCAAAGGAACAAAAAATTGTAGTGAAAAATAAAATAGCTAAATGGGGATAAAAGATTCTTGTAGTCCTTGTGGGTGGTTTGTTTTTTTTTTCCCCAAAGCTTTAGAATTTTGTTTTGTTGTGTCTCTGTGGGCAAAGGGGAAAGGGAAGGTTCATACCTGAAAGCACAGTGAAGACAGCAGCAAAGGCATTTAACTTGAGCCCATCTATCACACTGCTTGAATGAAAGAGCTCGAGGCACATAAGGCTGAATCCAACGACTAACAGCATGATGTATAACACCTCGGATACTACTGATAACCACAGGACACCTGTAATGCACAAGAGCAATAACCAGTCACTTATTTGGTAAATACTTCCAAGAGGTTAAAGTCTGTAAATGAGGAAATAAGGAATACTTAGAAGTAATTGTGAATTTTAAAGTTTAAATTTAGCAAACCTCCACCCAAACTCTGAAAAACAGAAAGTGGTGAATGAAGATGTGAGGAGTGGCAGGGTGGTAAAGGTACTGCAGAAAGAAGCTGATGCCAAGATCCCAGCTTGGCTAAAGAACCTCTTTGGGTGTATCTAGAACCTCTTGGCTCCTCTGACCCAAAGTAATAGGACACAGAATCTATTTTCACTCCCTGTGCTGTAGTTTAAATGAGCAGAATCTGGCACACGTGGTGCTGATGGCACATCATACCTTGCAGTTTATGGACTGGTGGAGATGAACAGGCTTGGATACCTCTTTTTCACAAGGCTGTTCATAGAAAACATTTTCAGTCCAGGTTTGAAAATGCTTACCAGAGCACAGTGGTGGAATCCATTATTAGAAACACTTCACAGGAACTGTTGTCCTGCAGAGTGACTGTTCTGACATGGGGTGTTTGGATCCACTGCACAGGTCTCTGCTGCTGGGACTAATACAAAAACTGCCAGAATACCAGTGGGGTGGAGCCAGTTATTTATAACATACTCAGCTGAGGAGCTGCAGAGTCAAAATTTGGACTGCCTTCTGTTTTCTCAACCTACAGGTACAATCAATCCCAAGAGGAAGGGCAGAGTTGACATGTCCTGTTTGAAGCACCCATTCTGTAGGAATTTGGGGCTGTCCACAGGTAAGTGGGTCTGGCAATGTTTCAGAGAGGTTGGCCGAGACTGAATTCATTCACTGTAGATGTCACATTTGGGAATTTCAGCACAAAACCTCTAGCAGGATCTGCTGAGTCTTTTAAAGTCACAAAGCCTTGGGGTAAATCTGAGCGGATGGTAACAGATGATCATACTGAGTCCCTGCCAAACTTTCTATCGCTGTTTCAGCATGAGAATCTGCTAGAATTCTTCAGTACATTTGCTAACCTGATAGCTAGAGAATTCACCTGGAAACAATGAGCAGTGATGGAAAATTTCAGCCTAAGCAGTTGAAACATGGAAAGTTAAGCATCTGAAGACAATGGCTTGTATTAGAAAGTGTTATCTGTAACCATAGAGACTGCTACAGGCTTCACTTACAGATATGTTTTCTCCTCAGTGTAAGAACATGTTCATGGTAAAGCCTATCGCTGATCTTATCAAACCGGATAAGCACTCTCCCGTGTATCCAATATTGAGTGTCCTCTCAGTGACCAGGTTGATCCCAGCTCACATTTTGTCTGGGAACTTGTCTTTATAATTGCATCTAATTAATATGTGCTATTCGTTGGTGTCACTGCATCTGACCTTTTGAGTTTTTAAACAGTACTACAGAGATGGAAATAAATAAACCTTTTAATTTCTCACAGTGACTGTATGTGTCAAGTTGCAGCTACCAAGAGCAGACAGCTGTTTATTTCACTCTTGTTAGTCAGTTTGGTATCAGGGCAACTGGCACACTTTTCCAAAAAGAAATAAGAGTAAGAGGCAGCAAGGGGGTTGTTCTCTGATACAGCAAGATTAGGAAGGGCTTTTGTCTTGTTTTCTCACAACGGTAGTTTCTGTGACAAGAGAATGGTGAAACGGTTTGAGTTGGAAAGAATTAGATTTTGTAAACCTATCCTATAAACTGGGGCAGTAGAGCACTAACTAAGGTGTCCCGATTCATAAATGTTTCAGCCCAAACTCTATATACAACATATCTGCCCAGATGTTTATCACCCTGTTTCAACTCTTGAGGGTACTCACTGCTGGTATCTACACACAAGGGCAGTGCTGTAGGAGTGACTGCAGCTCAAGACTGTGGTGTGGCTCTGACCTCTACTTTCTTGGGTGAATGACTTCTTGAAGGTCCAGGCTCAAAAAGTAGCCAACGGGGTAACCAGACTGCTGGACAGTCACTAATGTTACTTGGACACAGGAGTTGAATGAACGCTAAGAAAGTTTGCTGATGATGCTAAATTAGGAGGAGATGTTGAGTCCTCGAGCGTAGTGAGGCCTTAGAGAGAGATCTTGGTAGATTTAAGTGCTGGAAATCATCATATGAAATCTAACAAGGACAAGTGCTGGATTCTGCTCCTGGGACAGTGTGGTCCTGGATGTATGTATAGACTGGGGGCTAAGAGGCTGGAGTACAACCCTGCAGAATGGGATCTGAGGGTTTGGCTGATGACTGGGGGGTTCAGTTTATGTACGTTAGCTGTATGCAAGAGTTCTTGCCTACAAGCACTACTTTCAATTGCCTACCATTAAAACAGTGCTTGAAGTTGAATGCTGTAGACATTGAGAAATAACAGGGAGCTGAAGAGATAAGTTGACATGGGAGCTTCCAGGTTAACAAGTCCAGAAGACAAGTGAGGGGATGCTGCTAGAAGCAGCCTTGTGCACATTCAGAGTGACATGAGGGCTCTGGGAGGTGAGGACGGAGCCTTTATCCTGCTGGTGAAGGAGATAGAAGCAGGAGGAAAGAACACCTGTGTGGCTGGTGTCACAGGGAGTGCTTTGGTTTTTCTAACCACAGGGCCCTCTTTGAGGAACAAGGACTGCTGAGAGGAATGGAATCCACCTATTCAAATGCAACAAGAGTGGCATAACCTTGCAAGGAGACCTTCAAAGCTGATACGCTGGAGAAAGCTTATTGTAATTTGGAGAGCTGTAAGGGCATGAGGGACAGTGAGGTAGTATCAGGGGGCTGGAGCACATGATGTGCAAGGTAAGGCAAGAATTGCTTCACCTTCTGATCCTGTAGAAGGCAAGGCAAAGGTCTTGCTGTCTACAGCTACCTAATGGAAGGATAGTGATAACAGAGCCAGACTCTTAGAGCTGAACAGGGGTAGGATAGGACAAAATCTGAAACATCACAAATTACAGACCGAGCTGAGCAAAAAGGTGGACAAGCACTGAAAGAGGGGCCTGGGAACTCTGTCTTTAGCTGTGGGAACTCTAGCCTTGGAGACATTCAAATCTCCACTGCATGTGGCCTTGAGCACCTGGATCTAATGGACGTTCTTTCAGTAGGGACTTAGACTAAAGGTCTAATGTGCTGGGGAAGCAGCTGGAGCGAGGAAGTTATCTGGGGTATGGATAGCTGGAGTAGAAACAGAGTTGACTACAGCTCTGATGAACAGCTCAATATGACATGAGTTTTGCTGTCCTGTGAAACTTTTTTCAATGAGACAGAAAGACTGGATGAGTTTCCTGTGCAAGGCATAAGTAATTCTTTCTTCTTTTTGGGCCTTGTTCTTATCATGAAAGGAACTCGGTATCTGCTTCTCATGTCTCATTCCATGGTGTACAGTGACTATCTGCTCTGTATCCTTTTTAAATGCATTTAACGTGGGGGAAGGTAAGTCACACATGCAATGTTTGCATAGTTCTGGGTATGTCCTGCCTGCTTTGATTTTGAATTTCAACTGAAATAATAACATCCAGAAAAAGTAAACTATATCTGTATTTTGCATCTTCTTGGCTGCCAGAAGCAGAACAATTGATTCAAGTTATTAATTTAGGAGACAGTGTATTTCTGCTCTGTGCTGATGGTGAAGTGATCTCCCACTGCTCTTCTCTCAACATGAGATTCATGAGGCAGTCACTTGGCATCACTTACTTCCACTTCCAATCTCTTACAGCCTCTTTCCTGCAAAGTAGAGAGCTCCTTCTCTTGACAAGACCTCTGTCATTCCAGGTTACAGGGAAGAAGCTCTCCAGAGGATTTTTCTCTTTCCCTATCTTTACTGTCACCCTTTTGGTCTGTCTTATTTCCCTCCAACCTGTGCCCTCTGCTCCAGGGATTTGTCTGGCCTAACTCAGCCTTTGTGGAAACTGTTTTCTTCAGAGTAGTCATCACTTCAGTCATTTGGAGACTCCTACCTGGATGGCCTGTATCTGAAGGTCTGTAGTCTCATATATATCATCAGCTTGCTTTCATGCTTTTGCTTTTGTCCTGTTGGTGCTTTTTCCTCACCCGTTCATCAGATGGACTGTTGTGTGTGCACATAAGGTGCTGTGGGTATGTATTCAGAGCTCAGCTGGGATGCGCCTGTTATGCCAAGGACGTTCCTTGTTAATGCAGAAAGATTTCAGGTTCTGACCTGCCTCCTGTTCACTAGGTACAGCATTTGTCAGACGGTGTGTCAGCCCTGCTCATCTGGTAGGAAATAATGCGGTGACATTCTGGCAGCAATGTGAGACCTCCTGGGAAAGGGGAGTGCCTTTTACTTTAAACCAAAACTTAGTTGAAGCTGATTTCACTTATACTCCTGTATACACATTCTCATAAGCACAAGTATGGGCAAGGAGCCTATCCAGCAAGAATCAAGATGCATGTATTCAGTCAGTCTTTCCAGGATTCCCTGAAATAATGCAGATGATGGCAGCTGTCAAGTCCTTCTTATGTCTTCTAGGTTTTTTGTAGGTTAGCAAAAATGTGTTAGATTTGCATGTTCCTTTTTGTCTGGGCTAGGAGCTGACAGTGACCTGTCTTGCTCTTCTGTCATGTCTGTAAGATTCATTATTTACTTGTCCCCTATCTCCCAGCCTGATGCCTGAGATGTTGCAGGTGGCTGGGCATTAGGATCTCGATGACCCCCTAATCTTAGTACCATAAACACCTGCTATTCTAATTCACCTTATCCTCCCATTTTTTACTCTGATACTTCTACACCAACCAGTCTGTCATGTCCTCATCATTGTTGCTGACAATGATAGCGTTACTTTTGTTTACTGTGGAACACTTTGGATCTTTTTTTCCTGTCCCACAGATTTTATGCTGTATGTCAGAGGTGGGATTGTTCTGAACCCGCACACCACAGACTGTGAAGCTGTTCCTGGAGGTAAAGGGATCACCATCTTCAGGACAACCTCCTTGAAAAGTGAAAGCACTGGAAGTACAGGACCTGGCTTGAGATGCTCACCTAGAACTTGAGATGGCAAAGCTGGGACTCACTGAAATATTTCATGTAAGTCAACTTACATCATAGAACTCCTACCTCAGAAGCAATTATACATACCTTCATATCATTTTGTTTCCAGACAGGTTGCACACTCTCATCACCAGCTTTGCTTAAAATGAAAAACATAGCCTTGCTGAAAGCACATTTTTCATCTGTGCTTCTGTCATTGTCCATAGATTTGGATTTTGCAAGATGATCAGCTGGGACACCTACCAAAATTCTTTATCCGAACTGTTATTTCCCCAACAATGCGCTAAGAGATTGTTTTCTCTCTGGAGTTCATGGTGAAAAGCATCAGTGCCACCTCCTCATGGACATAGTGAACATATTCTTCATTGTGTCTGAAAAGATGTTACTCACATGCTCGCTGAAATCTGAGAAACTCCAGTACATCATGAACCCCCTGACAAGATTGGTCCCTTGCGTTTCCGTCAGACAGTGGAGGGCAGCATCAACATTTTGAAAGAAGATTCATAGATACGGAGTGCATTTCTACAAAGCTGGTGATCATGTTAACTACATCTGCCAGAGACAGCAGGACAACAAAAGGATGTTGCAGACAGTTCTGAATGAATGAAACAAACTGAATATTTTTCTGACAGTGAGGTAAAGAAGCTTTACCTCAGCCTGCAGGGAGGCTCAGGGCTCCAAAGTTCTTCACAAAAGCTGAACTTCTTTCAAGTCAGCCCCGATCACCAGGGAAAGCACTGTAAATGAACATGTTATTGCCTCTCATCAAGGAGCATTCTAAGGAATCTCCAATGTTGAGTTTCCTTTGAAATAGTAGTTCTGAAAAAAGTAATAGAAATTCTGCTTAGAAGAACTTGAGGAATTGTATCACATTTCAGTGAGTTCCTGATTAAGGAATCCAAAGAACAGTGTGGTTAATGACCTCTAGGAGTTTAGAGATAATTTTGAGTGTTTGGTATCTAAGTTGAGAAGTATGAATGTGAAACTGGGGTAACTGCTGCTGTTGTCTTAGGTTATTCTGTTGGTATGCATCTGGCCTTTTTTCTTTTGGAGTAAGAAACACTAAGGATCATTCACAGTACCCTGAGTGAAAATACACATCAAAACATCAAGTATTCTTTGTTCAAATCCACTGCAATTTCCTGTTGCAAAAAAGCAACAGTTGCTGACTCCAGCTTTCCTGTGAGAGCGCTCTGGTTAAACTGACCCCAAGAATGTCAAGAAATTACTGACATGCTCTCTTGTGCTCTTTCCCTACAACATGCAAACATGATTCTTAGCTGTCTTGTGTTGCATTATTAAAGCCATTATCAGACTCCTTAGCAATTTGGACTGAAATACCAAGATCTGGGGCGCCATCTGAATGGGATTTTGTGCAGGATGCTAAGCATTTGTTGCTGGTTCTAGAACCACAGAAATCTGTATTTTCAATTACTGTTGAGGTTTTGAGATTAATACAGCTGATAAACCAGTTCTAGAGATTCTAAATGCAAACCTTCACCTTCTACCACCTACACTCACATGCAGACATGGAGTCTGATGCATGTTCATTGGCAATTGGAAAAGTTGACTTTTGGTGCCAGCTAACTATGGTAACACTTGCTGATGCCAGATTGTGAGGTCCTGTCTCCAGATGAAATGATATTGAAATCCCCTCCTGGCTGCTTCTCCTGGCTGGCCAGGTCATGAAAATGACTGTCAAATATCCAATATTAGTACATGTTCTCAAGGCAGCACTGAAGAGGTGGCCAACAGAGAAAAAGCTGTTAGAGTTCAAAGCATTTTTAATCCATAAACATGAGCTCCTTGCTAGTAAAGGGTGTCTTCAGGGAAAATCATACTGCTATTCCTGAAGGAGAGTGCTGAGTCATGTTAACTATGTTATATGCAGCATAGGCAGGACTTGTGTGCATGAAAATGTTAGTCATGCATTTTGCAAATTATGGCAGCATGAAAAAAACATTAATGAATGTATTACCTGTCAAGCTATGTAACACAGCCTGATGAGAGCACCAGCATTTCCTGAGCAATGCCCAAGAAGCAATAGTCCAGAGTTTGTATTGATTTCTAAGGGCCCTTTCAGACAGAAAATTAGCTTCCTAATTGGGGTATGCTCCTATTCAGAATGCCTCGGGGGGATTTGCTCCTTAGAAACACCTACTGCCTCGGTCTGCTCTGTGCTGAAGATGATCTGTGGTTGCCTCTTACCAGCCCTTCTAACAGCAGAACTGCCCTCCTGGCTGATGAGTTCATGGATCTGACCAAAGCAGCCTCATCTGAACTGTCACTGTGCCATGCTGTCCCCCGAGCAAGGAATCAGACTGGACAGTGGTGCAGGAAGCCAAAGAGATCTTGCAGAGCTTGAAACTTGCCACGTTCTTCGCAACTCACTGTAAAACATCTGTCACATCAGGGAAAATCTGGTTATTTCTTTAATACTCAACTCCAAAGCTAGAAGTTTGATGCCATGACCACACTGGGAGCCTCGAAACATGGATCAGGTGCTGTTTTTTATGGCAAATGCTCTGTAGACTTAATGGGTGTTTGGTTTTCTTGCACTTGTGACTTTTAAGATGTTCTGTTTACCTGTGTAAAATGGTATTTTTCTCTGCATTTTTGGTCCCGTCTTCTTTGTTCCTCCTGATCTATATTTGCTGTCCCTATGTTTCTGGCTCTGCTTTTCCAGACTTAACGCGCTAAGTAGGAACTGATGCTTGGATCTCACTTCAGTCTCTCTTCTTCACATTCAATGCAAGAGAGAAAAGAGGAAAAGAATATACAAATGGATACACACTGAGGAATGTTGTCCATCTTGTTTGGGAAAAACATTGAAGTAAGCATGAAAGGGCCATGTAAATCTCATGCTTTCTCTTCCAGTTGCATTTTGATTGTTTTAGTCATTTGCTTATCTCTTCTGTTCCAGTAGTGGAAATTACTAAGCCAGAAATATTGGAGTGATCAGTAAAAAAGTGGTGAAAGGAATAAACATTGAGCATGCTGTTGTGGCTGGCGTAAGGACTCAGCTCTGAGCAGTCAGCCCGTCTGTTGGTTAATGTAGTCTCATAATATCAGACCATCTGCCTTCTCCTCTTGTGCTGCAGTGTAAAAAAACTGAGAAGTAGACCATAGAGCTAAATAAAAGGAAGTTTCGTGATCCTAAAAGCCATCAGGGATACCTAAAACTACCTGTTAGTATAAAATAAGACAGTGAAGACAAAGGGCCGGCGCGTAGACAAGAGCTTGCAGTTTGCAAAACATGAAACACTGTATGATAGATACCCAAACCTGCTTAGGTGACAGTAGAAATGCCAGCTGTCTTGATTTTGTTTAGCTTTATTTCTTCATTAGTTTCTTTATTTTGAAAGGTGAGGTGGAGCTGTGAATCATAAAATGATTCTCTTCTACATGATGATGTGTTTTCTATGACTTTTTATGGTTCTGACACTGAGCTGGTTCTGAATTTAATTCTGTGTGTGATACTGAGCAGACTGTGGCAGATCTGCGTGCCTATATTCTCTTTCTCCTGATGTAGTAGTAATATAATGGAAAAGACTATGAAAAATACTCTAAATCAGGACTATCCCATATGCCTTAATAAATATATTTGGGTTAAATGTTTCCCTTTGAAGATTTACAGTGCAGCACTGGGCTGAGATTTGAATTATGTTCAGATTTTGTGGCTACCATTGCCCACAGCAGAGAACCAGTGTCCTTCATGTCTTTGGCATCACCAGCATGACAAGCAAGACTGCTGCTTTTAGGAATTTAGCTTGAATTTTGCTATTAAGCATAGTTTCATCTTTGTCTGTCTAATTAGCTTTTAAAAATAACTTCAGTGATTCATAATAGATGTGTATCACAGATAATATATTAGTAACACATTTCTTTGCTGCATATTTAAAACTTTTTCTAATACAAGTGCACAGGTACTTGTTTGTGTGTGTATGCATATCAGCTATTGCAGATATACTAAGAATATACTGAATATAAGAATATAGAAGCAGAATATGAAATATTCAAGAAGATAGTAGAGACTGTCTTGGAAAGTGTACAATTCTTGTGGGACATTTCTTTTCACTGGATGCAGGTCTCTCAGTGGTCCTTTTAGAAAATCTATCTTCTTTTATACTTCCCAGGAACAGCTACTCAGTACAAACAGAAAAGGAGGTTTGTTTTTTAACTTGGCTGTTATGAGTTTCATTTGTCTCTTTTCCGGCCTGAAATGTGTTCTGTGTTTTCCTTCTCATACAAAAAAGTATTCCCTGTCTTTAACCATAACTGTCAAATTCTTCTCTCTAACTCTCTAAATTCTATCCTAATTTTTTTTGAGCTGGGGCTAGCAGAGGAAGGACGAGAGGTGCCCAGAGTGCTGCAAGTGGGTGCATCATGAATACACGAGGTGGCGTAGTGACTTTTTTTGTTTTGTTCTTTATTTCCTGAAATGATCCTAATATTTTTTTTTCATCTTTTCTTAATCTCTGCAGAGAAGTGAACTGATGTTTTCATAGAAATGTCTGTCATTGCTCTAAGAACTCTATCCTGAGGGGTAAAACTCATTCAGAATCCATCACTATATATGTAAAGTTAGGATTATCCTTCATGTTCACCAATTTGCATTTATCAACATGGAACATTATCTGCCATTTTCTCTCTGTCACTCAGTGGCTGAGAAAGATTTTTGAATAGTTTATTTGCCTGTAGTATAGCCAATATTGTCATAGTTTTCAAGTTCAATTTGTCCTTTTAGATTAATCATTTAATTTCTTTTAATCAGCTTTTGCTTTTCTTGAGTTTCCTTCTTCACTATGAAGCTTTTTAAAAAACTTTTACAGCTTCTTCAAGGATGCTGAATCTCTGTCTGTTAGTCACAGAGACAAGGTATCTCTTACTAACATTTTGAACCAAGTTCCCCACATCACTCAGGAACAAGTCAGGAGTTATAAGCTTCCCAAATAATTTCCCCATGCTTATAAAGTTTGTCCAAATTTTGGTCTCTGCATCATACCAAGCATGGCCTTTTCTGTTTCTGCAAGAGGTTTTGAAGTCTGCTGTTTTCTTTTTTTTTTCTCTGACTGTTTTCTTTTCTGTCCTTATACCTTCTCTGATACCAGGTTTAACCCTGTTACTGTCAGCTGTCCCAGTGGGTGATCACAAATATAATTCTGTATTTTTTTATCTGAGCATGGAATCCATCCATAGAGATTGTGTTGTTCATTAATGATATTACCTTGTTATTCTGATTCAGCTTTAGTACCTGACATGTGCTTTGTCTTTCAGTGTAATCAGTACCAAGATGTTATTGTCCCACTAATTATCTTTCTCTCTTCAAATTTCTGGTACACCTATTATGTCAGTATCTATTAAAATCAGGTATCTAGTTTCTCTTCTCATTAATTGCTGTTGTAGTGCTGGCTTAGAAGCATGTATAGATTTGGCTCAGCTTTCTCTTTTTCCTGTGCTGTATTGAGGTGAGACTTTGTTTATTTGCTGTTTGCCATGTGCGATCTCAGTTTTGCCAGCTAATTTTTAGACAATCAGAATTTTTATTACTTCATCTCTACAGGATCCATCATCATGAGCTGTGTAGAGGACATGCAGAAGGCATCTCCTACCTCTGCCAGTATAGGCTCTAATTTAAAAAGTCCCCTGTAACACTTTTGGACTGTTAAATGCTTACTAGCAATGAGAATATTCCTTCTGCAAGGTTGTGCCCTGCCTTAATCTCCATGGTCTCTAAAAATTCTTGTTTATTTTATCCATCTGAATTTCCCTATAAATAAGTAGAAAGCACTGCAATATAGGCAGCTGCTGATGGCCTGCTGCCTTGCCATTCACTGTGGGTGTTACTCCACAGATATCACAGCTGAGGTAAGTGAGGTCCTACAGAGCCTTAGAGTAACTTAGATCAGATTCTACCATACCTGTAAGGAGTTTGTCCTGTGAATCCTGTCCTGTGGTGGTGTGGCCATCTCTAAATTTTGAGCCAACACTGACCTTTGAGCCTGTTTTCTGAAGCAACTTTCCAACAGGACTCCTGAGGCCAGAGCACCCCATTTCAGTACGTGCTGTAGGTTCTCCAGGTGTTTGGAAAGTGCCCCAGTGAACACCAGCCTGAAAACATTTGGAGGCACCACACTGCCTGCAAACCCTCACTCTGCCCCAGCAAAGTCCTTCTAGCACAAACACTGCTTCCAAGTGACCTCCACTGTATATATCCTAGCCTTCACTTAGACAAGTTGTTCAGCTGGTCATGACTCCTTATCCTCCATCTCGCATCATGTCACTGTGGTTGACAGCTGATATTTTGAATTCACAGAAGGATGCAGGAGTTTGAATCTCCACACAGTTCTCTAAGCAAGGGGAGGAACAGACCTGTGGTGTTATGCTAGTTGGTGAATTAATTTATAAGAACATTTGATGGGACCTATTGCTACCTTCTACTCTCCATTGTGGTGCCATGGTTTCCAGACCAAATATTTGGCCTTGATTTCTTCTTTTTGAATGTGTCCTCCATGGTCTCTTGAAAGTCCTCTTGGGCACAGATTTGAAGCAATGGGAAAGGGGAGCTAGAAGGTGCACCTAAAAGTTGTGATGAGAGGAGGACAGTGGTGGGTTGTGTCCCAGACTCAATGTTCTGGTTGGGCACTGCAACAGGAGCTCGACAGAAAGGTGTTTTAGCAAGGTTTACCACAGCCCAAAGGGAGATGAAATGCTGCAAACTGCATTCAAAAATGGACTCTGTAGCTGATAACTGAGTGTACTTTTCAGTGTAACACATAAGTTGCACCTCACTACGTAGGTTATCCTTTTCTTCTTCGGACATCAAAATACTCATCAGGAAAAAAGTTTTGTGGAGAAGATCTCAGGAGCAATTCAGAACTGAAAGATCAGGTCCAGCCTACTGTGGCAGTTTACTTCCAACTCCTTTTGGAAATACTTGTTAACTTACTACTCACATCTGCATAATGAAAATTAGAAAATAGAACATTCTGTGGGGCCCAACAACATCTGCTCTGTGAGAGCCCATTAAAAGCCCTGGCCAATCTAACTAGTTACTGCCCTATCATCCTCTATTGATAGCAAATGGAAACTGTCACAACAACTATTTGTGGATGTAGAAAATGGTGGGGTTTTTTTCTATTTATTTTCTACCATCACCAAGCTTATTTTGTTAAGCAGATTTGGCATGAACAACCAGCAATAGCTAATAAATTCGATGTTAGGCTTACAAGGTTCTGACAGATTGTTGGCCACTGCCTTAAATGCAGGGAAGAGCTCTCCTAGTGTGGGTTGGAAATGCTTATTTATACCATACTGTGGGGCTGTTTGCCCCCAAATTTGCTGCCTCCTTTTAGGAGATGTCAGAGATGCAGTATATGCAGAGGGTATACTAACTGATCAGACACAGTATCCAGCAACACTAGAGATCAGTACAAATGGGTCGCAGATAGGAAGCTCAAGCATAAGCTATTGCATTTTTACAGTAAGAATAAGAAATATTTTCATTTATGAATGCAAGATTTGTGATAAGGATGTAGCTAGGCCTCACCGGAGATGGTTTGATTTTACTGTGAGTTTTAGTGATTAGCTTTTCTATGCTAAGAAGGTTGATAATATTATGAAGGAGTTTTATACTGACTTGCTGTTACTTGGTGAGGGACTCCAGAAGAGACTGGCTGTACAACTAGACTAAGCGTGTTCTTAGGCTTCCTTTTAAAAGTCCTTTTAATGTCTTCAAAGTGGAAGATGATATGCTCAGAGAGAGACACAGGCTTCAAAAGCCTGTATTTAGCTTAGAAGATGGTTAGACAGAGGCCTTCTTTGGATCAGGGAAAACCAACTGAAAAGAAAATTTTGGAAAGCCTGAGCACTCAGGAGCAGTAACGGAGCACATTTCACAGAGACATTTTAGATAATCAAAACCTTGAACAACCCCTTCTTAGTTTAAGTGAAGCTAAGAATACGTAAAAAAACAAGCTGAAGTGTCATCATGAAGAGGTTTAGTCCAAAAATTACCAGTTACACAATAGACTGTGAAGATCACAATATGTTTGTATAACTGAACTCAAATTTTGATAGCCACTGCATTTTATGTCATTTATTTGGAAGAAAAATCAAGAATCTGTCCCAGCAACAGGTGTAACCGAGTAGTTGACAAACCTCTGATCATTGAAGTCAATGCTGAATGAGCTGATGAAGAAACTAAAGGAGTAGGATGTTCTTTTTAACTGGAAAAGAGTGCAGAGGTAGTCAAGAAGTTAAAGAATTCTGCAGTGAAAGTAATTAGGGCACCATTGACACAATTTTCTCTTCACATGTGATAAAAGTATCTCTAGACAGTACAAGACTGTTGGTTGAAAATTCAAATTAACTGTGTTGCAGTGTTCAACTTAATCTGCAGTTGTGGAATTTATCTTGGTTTTGTTTGAGTCAGATGGTCAGCACTTTCCATCTCTGACAGAGCATTCCCCTCTCTTTCTGTCAATATATCTTACAACTCCATGGAAGGACTTCAGACATAGATAGAATTTTCTTTATACCACTACAGCAAGAGAGCCTTCCTTCCTCAAAAAGAAAAAAAAAAAAAAGAATAGTCTAGAAATATGCGCTGACATCATGAAGCAGCTCTAAAAATCTACTGAAAAAAAAATTGCTGTCAGCTTTTCACTCAACCAAAAGAAATAAAGTATTAAATGCTGTTTTGGAAAGTGTGTGGGTGATGCAACTAAGTAATATGCACCTTAATGAACTTCCACAGAAAATGAACAAATAACAAAAACATCCCATTGCCTTTATAACAGACACACTGTGCTTGTTTCGAGTCTGTCTCCTGAAGGTGTCATGCAATGCCCAGTGGTCCTGGTACTGGGAAAGGCAGTGACTATTCCCTAGGTTGCCTTTTCAGTTCCTCTTACACCTTCATCAGCATCCATTATATCTCCTCCCACTTGTGTCTCTTTTGGGGTGAAGAATCTTAGTCTTGTTCTTGTTCAGAGCCTTCCAGAACTCTGATTAGCCTTGCTGCTGTTCTGTGACAAAATGCCATGCTCTCTTTTATATGAAAGTAAAACTTTCAGATGTATACAGTCCTCAGGTGACAGGATGCCATCTACTCTGTTCTCAAGTCCTTTGCTAATGCTTTCTGAGAGAGAGTTTGTTTTTTGACCGCTGCTGAGTATTGAGCTGGTAGTTTCATCAGAATGGTTATGCCCCAAGGTCCCATTTGTGTGTGTAAGATTTAACTAGGAGTCCATTAGTGGCAGTAATCCCAGGACTGTTCTTCCCTCATGTGCATAATTTATTTAGGTTTACTTACAATTAATTTCACAGAGACTGTCTCTGTTAGAATTTTCTTTCAGTGAAATACCCCACTGCTTTATTAATGGTAATTGCCTTTCTCTTTCAATTTGTCCAGCTGATCAGCAATTCAGACAAACTAAGAACAATTGTTGCTTACACCACTTACTGCATCTGTCAGACCTGATGAAGGTCCCATATGCCCAAGAGGTTTTGTGATTGTCTTGTGGTCTAACAAAATGTATTACTTCTTTGTACAAACATGAATTTTCATTTGTCCTCTCAATTCTCCAGAAGCCCATTGTTGGCGTGAAGGACACTGCGAGGCTCAGACACCTCTTCAGCTGTGGGCAGAGGGTGAGTAGAATGGGCTAATCTGTCCAGTTCATTACCTGAACTCTACCCATTTTTTCTTGATAAATACTATTTTGAAATAAAGGCTAAACTGCTATTGAGAATTTTCAACTCCAATAACAGGGTAAAGAAAACTTTTGCAGCCTGTGCAATTCAATTTTTTATTTATTTTTGAGGGTAAAACAAACAAACAAGCATCTAAATGATTCCCTCTCCTAAAGAGACATTTAGTACTGTGACTGCAATTTCCTGGCCATAAATGTCTTCACAGCCTGAGGAAACCACATAGCATGTCCTTCCATACTAGAGAAAGAAGGGGAATGTCTGCATTACAATATAAATATTTATTTTCTCCAACAACAATCAGCTGAATGAAGAGAAAATGCATCAGAGAAATGACAGATATTCACAAACTGAGTAAACAACTGTCTTAAATCTTTGGCATTTGTTTCACCTGGCTGTGTGTATTCTGGATGACATGTAAGTCCTTGTGTACTTAGGAAGTAATGTTTCCCCTGGCACTCAAGTTTGACAAGAAACAGGACTGATGCAATCTGTAAAATGGGAAGAAGCCTTGACTGTATTGTCTTACCTTTTTCAGAAGCGGGGGCAAGGTCAATAAAACTTCGACATTTTTCACCTTTAAAAGAAAAGGATTATTTTAGGAGTCAGAAGTTGATAGAGTTTGCTGTTCCTCCTCTTTCTGACTGATATTTCTGCCATCACTCCCACAGTGGCCTCTACAGGACCATTGAATCGTCTCACACAGAGAGTAGTCATAAAATCATAGAATCATTAAGGTTGGAAAGGACCTCCAGGATCATTAAGTCAAACCTTCATCCTAACATCTCTCTGTCCATTAGACCATAGCCTCAAGTGCTACATCCACTCGTTTTTTAAACACCTCCAGGGATGATGACTCCACCACCTCCCTGGGCAGCCTGTTCCAGTGCCTAACCACTCTCTTGGTGAAGAATTTCTTCCTAATATCTAATCTAAACCTCCCCGATGCAACTTGAGGCCATTTCCTCTCATTTTATCATTAGTAATTTGGGAGAAGACACCAACACCAGCCTCTCTATAATCTCCTTTCAGGTAGTTGCAGAGAGCAATAAGGTCTCCTCTCAGTCTCCTCTTCTCTGGACTAAACAACCCCAGTTCCCTC